>JAHLJZ010000060.1:0-150619 GCA_025602915.1 Paraphysoderma sedebokerense | reverse complement strand
GGCTATATAATTAAAAAGCGAAAATTCAGTCAATACTGGATACACGGTCGCTTAAACAGAATTGAAGAGAGCGCACTTTGTGCTGTCGCTGTGGACGAATTAAATCGACAAGCCGCAATCGAGCATGACGGCAAAGAAGGACGAATGCAGGAAATAGAAGTTTTTATGAGCGATGACAACAATATCGACATTATCTTTGTATGTATTTAATCGTGTATCCTTTGGTGGAAATTCCATATAGCGATGGAAGAAAATCTTGATTGGCTGTCACGTGACCGTTACCTAGCAAATTTCAACATTACTTGAAATTGAAAATCAAGTGAGAATATATATGTATTATCAATATTGCGAAAATGATATCGATTGGATTTGAAGGTTCTGCAAACAAACTTGGTATTGGCATCATAAAACATTCGCCCGACGGAAGTGTGTCTGTCCTCGCTAATATTCGGCACACCTACATTACTCCTCCTGGTCTGGGATTCCTTCCGCGAGATACCGCCATTCATCATCAATCGTGGATACTTCAGATGACAAAGCAGTCTCTGAAGGAGGCTGGCGTGACAAGCAGAGATATAGACGTCGTATGTTTTACAAAGGGCCCCGGTATGGGCGCACCGTTAGTCAGTGTTGCTGTGGTTGCCAGAACTATTGCCCTACTATGGGATAAACCTTTGGTTGGTGTGAATCATTGCATCGGCCATATAGAGATGGGAAGACAAATTACAGGAGCAAACAATCCGGTGATACTGTACGTCAGTGGAGGGAATACTCAGGTCATTGCATACTCGGAAAATAGGTTGGTTTTTAACGAGTAGATCGGCCCAAATGATTACCTTTTAACTTGTATCCTTTCTTGATTGCGTTACATCTGCTCATCAGATATCGTATTTTCGGTGAAACAATTGACATTGCGGTTGGAAATTGTCTTGATCGATTTGCCCGTATTCTTAATCTCCCGAATGATCCTAGTCCAGGATACAATATCGAGCAGGAGGCCAAAAAGTATGTATAATTTATGTCCCGATGCAACGTTACCTTTTCTAACCTTCATTGAATTGACTAGGGGCAAGAAATATATTCCTCTTCCGTACACTGTCAAAGGAATGGACGTATCTTTCTCCGGAATCCTCTCGTACATTGAACCCGTCGCATCTACCCTCCTGTCGCCCTCATCTCCAGATCCATGTACACCGGCTGACCTCTGCTTCTCCCTACAAGAAACTCTTTTTTCAATGCTTGTGGAAATAACTGAACGGGCCATGGCGCATGTAGGATCATCCGAAGTCCTAATTGTAGGTGGAGTTGGATGCAATGAACGTCTGCAGCAAATGATGGGTATAATGGCTAAAGAACGGGGCGGAAATGTGTTTGCTACGGACGAAAGGTTCTGCATTGATAATGGAATTATGATTGCGCATGCTGGGTTATTAATGTTCAAGACTGGTGTGACGACTCCGTTAGAACAGACGAATGTTACCCAGAGGTATGATGCTGTATTATCATTTGTAAGGCAATTGTAAATGTTAACAATGGATTTCATCCAGGTACCGAACGGACGAAGTTTATGTTACCTGGCGAAATGATTGAATCTTTGGACAAGGGTGAACTCTAGTATTGGTGTAGATACTTCATAGACTTCAAATAATGTGTGCCAAGATCGAATCGGCCCCGCACTTACACCATTAAATTGATCTTTCCACGATATTTATTTAACCCTAGATCGAAGTCAACATTTCAGCTTAATTTGCATATTACATTGTATTTCATCATTTTTTACCTTGAAAGCGAATTGAACAAGTCTGTGTAATTTTAACTATACCTGCTTGGATTTAATACCGAGAACATGAATAGAATGCTATGCGGGAATAATTAAAATATGAAGTATTCAATGAATTCTTTCGTCAGAGATTTCCGACTGATGACAGATCAGATTCAATCTTTCCCCCTCAATTCCTTTCCGTGTCGGTAAAACTCCACTGCACAAACTTAAATTCATATTCATATCCACTGATGCGTCCGATTGGTACAAGAAATATGTTCTCTACATGTCGTGGGCTCTATCAAGTTGGCTTATCAAGGACGACGTCCAGGCCTCTTACTAGGACTTTGCCTCCGTTCTCCATTTCAGGGTTTCCGTTGACGACGAGATTACCTGTAAGTTGCATTTTTATGTAGTATCATTTAAGACAATATCACGGCGAGTGATGAAATAGCCCGAAGAATGCCAGTGATATTCAGATTATCCGATTCCAGTGGTCTATACTAATACTGACATGGAACACCGCTGTCAACGTAACCTAATACTGTGGTATATTTGTGTTCTAATGACGCTAACAGCTAATTTCTAATATTATTAAATATGTAAATTTAGAATCAACCGCAAATATCAGTTCTAGTCGCACATTCTCGTTTCTACCATCCTCAATCTCAACAGAAACCACCCGCTGGATATTACCGCTACAAACGACGTTTACCAACGAACACAAGTTAGTATTATCTTATCCTGAATCAAATCAAAACATCTGACCGAGCAAGACATGGTTATGAGAACTCTATACTGTTATTAAAAGTTGGCGGCTTCTTCAAGATTTGATAGGCTATGTTGAAAGAAAACCGCGCAAACCAGTTCCGGACCATATCAGTTACTGACGGATTCTTGTTATATGGCTGTCCTAATATTAGTAATCAAATTCGTACCGCAACAAGAATCATGGATTGTGGAAAGATTTGGCAAATTTAGTAGAATCCTCGACCCGGGTACGCCTGTCGAATTAGATCACTTTAGGCGAAAGGTTATATTGACCAAGTGTTATACTTTTGTTACAGGTCTTGCAATTTTAGTTCCTTTTGTTGAAAAAATAGCATATGTGCATTCATTGAAGTATGCGCTTTTTGTTCCACCGATATATATACTAGTGTAGTATACGGTCATATTAACTATTCAACTCTACAGGGAAGTCGCCGTTGAAGTTCCATCTCAAACAGCTATTACTGCTGATAATGTTTCGTTAGAGTTGGTATGGGACTTTTATTAGTCTAGAAAATGTACTGTCAAAGTCTGACTAAATGGTGTCTTGAACATCAGGACGGGGTTCTATATTATCGAGTGGTCGATCCATACAAGGTTCGCATTGTCGCCTAACATTCACTCTTTAAACCCCATTATTGTGTATTGACCATAGCGTCAATCTAGGCATCCTATGGTGTCGAAGACTCCGACTACGCTATCACGCAACTAGCACAAACGACAATGAGGTCCGAAATTGGACAATTAACGTTAGATCGAACGCTTGCTGAACGTTCCGAGCTAAATAAACATATCGTTGAGGCTATTAATTCAGCCAGTGACTCGTGGGGCATAAAATGTATGCGTTATGAGGTATGCTATGGTATTGATTATGTCGTCTTTTCAGCTTTCAGATTCTCGAAAATCAACTTCTTGGCGACTATGTCACAAATGATATGCACGCATTTGCTAACGTTAATTACTAGGTTCGAGACATTCACTTGCCCAAGACTGTTATCCAATCAATGCATTCCCAAGTTTCGGCTGAACGATCAAAACGTGCTGCTATCCTACAATCCGAAGGAACAAGACAGGCAGAAATCAACATTGCAGAAGGTAAAAAGCAAAGTGTAGTATTAAACAGTGAGGCTGAGAAACAAGAAAGAATCAACAAGGCCAAGGGAGAAGCCGAAGGTTCGTCCTCTTGTAAATACAGAACTTGTTGTTCCAACTATTGACTTCTGATGCTACCAAACCTATTTTGATTCGTGATTATCAACTTTTATCTCCACAACTTCAAATATAGCCATCCTTTTGAAAGCGACGGCGACGGCGACCTCCATCCGAGAAATCGCAACAGCTATTTCAAATGGTGCCAATAACACCGGTAAAGGAGGAGCAGAAGCTGTAGCGTTAAACGTAGCTGAGAAATGGGTCGATAGTTGGGTAAGTCTAACTCTTTGTTTCATAATCTGATTTGTCTTTCATCATTCTCATTTTTTTATCCGAAAACTCACATCCGAAACTTGCGATAGTCCAACATCTCAAAGCAAACCAACACAATCGTTATCCCTGCATCTATTTCCGATCCAGCCAGTATGATCACTCAAGCTCTGAGCGTATATAAATCTGTTTCGACATCTCCTTCATTCAATTCAACTTCTACCTCTTCCTCCGCTCCCTCGTCACCCACCTCCACATCACCAGAGGGCACTGTACTACCTTCAGGGAATTTAGGTGACTCTGTATCATTTGGTGGTACTGATATTGGCAAGAGTGGAGACTTTAAACCAACAGGGCAATAAAGTTTAGGTTCCATTTACGGAGAAAGCATCAGATATGGGGATGTAGTATTATGATTGTGTAAGATTACGATGAAGAAGTGATTTTGAGGACATGAGTATGGCAAGAAAATCGTCATGAGTCAGTTTGCAGAATGTAAAGTAACACAGTGCATGATTGATTTGCATAATTCTCAAATCATTTTAGTTTTTCCGATTTAATAAAGTTGAGGAATATGAAAAATCATGTACAAACGGGGGTGCAACTACACCAAATAGAACTATTCACACATAAACAAGACGAGATGCCAAACAGTGAACTAAATACAGAAAACGCAGTTGTTATAAGAGATTTAAGTTCAAGATAGACCAGATGCGTCGAGATCACTCCAGTATCAATTTACTCCAATGCTACTTCTTAACCCATGCTACTTTACCATTCCCTTCCGACTCATTTCTTTCCTCCCCGCCAGTATCATCATCAGGATGCAAGATCTCGATAAACTTGATTTCTTGTACACTCTCATCCTGTTCTGGTTTCAAGTCGTGCCTATCCTTATTAAGTTGCGGACTGGCATCTTTAACTTCCTCGTTAATTTCCTCGATCAAGACTTTCCGTTTACCAAATTCTTCCTCGTCATTTGCAGGTTTCCCGGTCAGCGGCTGATCAACGATATCGTACTCGGTATGACCAGCAGTTGTTTCGGTCATATCATGCTTTTCAAATCTAGTTGACGATCTAATGGCCATCAATAAATCCTTATTTCTGACTTCTTCTTTCTCAGAGCCGCCTTCCTCCTCTGATTGTCCCTGATGCCCCTCCGTAAGATTTAATTTCAATTTGTCGTCAAGTGTCAAGGCGGTCGCGTCCGAAAGGTCGCATTCCTCATCACTAACATCCAATTCATCATTTTCTTCAAAATTTGGGCCATCAGTTTGTTCTGTTTCCACGATTTCTTGAATTTTGGGTTGCCTGTTCGCAACCCCCTTCGGTGATTCTGAACGTGTGGTCAACAGTCGACCGGTGGTAGTCAAAGAAACGTAATTTCGAATCGGTACAGTCATCTCGTTTGGACTCGTTAATTTTTCGTCCGTTTGCCCAACATTCGAGCACTCATTTTGTCCCTGATCCAAGGTTTTACGCCCGTAGTCTTCCGCAGCAACAGAGATGTTGCTATCTGATTCAATTTTCAAACGTTCTGTTCTCCCATTTTCAACTGTCTCCGTAGGATCAGTATCATCAACTCGAGAAACCATTTCATCGTGAAAACGTTGAATATTCGGTGGATACGTTGGTTCGTCGTCCACATCGGAGCCGTATGTTTCCCGTCGACGTTGCTGATTTTCAGCCTGTAACTGTCGAAGGGCTGATGTTTCCAAAACGATATAATTAAGAATCGGAACCACGGCGTTTGAAGAAAAATATGAACATGAGAAATACCTTCAAAATTACGACGATGTTCCTCTCGTTCTTCTTCTCTTTGTCGCGATCGCTCTTCCCGCTCAGCTTCCATACCACCTTCGGCCCTATTAAATCACACATTACACATTAATCTCGCAAACAATGTGTTTTCTTCTGTATAGACAGTTACGGTGATGTAAGATACAAACCAAGCCTCCACAGCTCTTCGCTCACTATCAAATACTGGCCGATCATCCAAGTATGTCAATTTTTTACATCGATGAATCAAGGTGCGTCTGTACTGTTTCGTTTTGGGGACTATTGGGTTACCCATCAAATTAAGGACCGCCTGGGATGAGAATGCGGCATCAGACAAGAAACCAGAAAAAAGATAAAAAAAAGGTTGCCCGCATTAGTGCATTTATGGACGCCCAGCACAAATCATTAAGACTGAGGGTATATTAATATGTCTAATTAACCAGAGATCTTACCAAGTTTGGCATATCTGCAAATATGTCGTATATTTCAGGATCTTCCAGTTTATTATGGGATAAATCAAGAACACTTAGGCGACAGAAAGAAAATTAATGAATTGTCCCATGTAACAGCTAGATGGAAAGTAAGTGGAGATTGCGACATACGTGATCTCTGCACAATTTTTCAAAACTTCCAAATCATCTTTCCCTTTCAATTGATTCTTTGTCAGCAATAAAGACTTTAACTGTGGAAGTGTGGCCAGACAAGGGTCGAGACATTTGATCATGTTGTTTGACAGATTGAGAGTGTCGAGGTTGACCAATGGCGTCACATTTTTGATTTTCGAGATACAGTTTTCCTGCAAATATCTATGAGCATGAAATGAACGATGGTAAAGACAGAGGGATGTGAGAAATTCAACAGTTCTGGGAAGGCGAAATGTCACAAAAGTAGAAACACAAATCACTTACAAACATCGCAACTCTTTCAATTCATCTTTGTCAACACAATGATTACAACCGTGTCCAAGACAAATGACATTGTTTGTTAGCATAAATCTCACATAAGTAGATTGTGAAATTGCGGTTTTCGACCAGGTTCCGTCACTCCCAATCGCGTCGATTTCGAAAGCCAAACAAACAAATATAGTCCTATTCCAAGCACCCATCATGATATGGATGAACCAAGTCAATTTTAACATGATGAATCTTACCTAAGCCTTCGATCTCTGTGATTCCATTTCCCTCCAACCATAAACTTTTCAACCCAGTGTAACTTTCCAGATTCTCAATTCTAGCAAAGCCTGAGGATATCGAATTATCCGTAATTGATTCCCAGACAGTAATAAAGCATATAAACCAGTCAAGAGTCAGTAAGTTGAGAGCACATGTTTGTTAAACACGAATTCGTCATCGCTTGTGACGAGGATGTTACATTTTTACTCGCGACCAAAACACCACATCGACGACTAGTCGAGTCATCGCAGTGTTTTCCTCACAGCTACCTATTCACCTATTGACAAGCATACACATGGAGAAGGAGATATACCTTTGTAATGTAGATACAGCCGATCGTTCAATTCCGGAGTAGCGTAGCCCTTTTGCTCTTTGCAGAGCTGCTTGAGATACGGCAACGTCATGAGGGTGTATCCCTTGTCATCTTGCTGTCTCTTGTCGCGAGAGAACGGGAATGCAACTGGTTTTGTGTTCGTAGATGCCAACATTCTCTATATCCTTTCGTTGTGGTGCGATTTGAATTCCCTTCTGCAAAGAAAGAGGGAATCAGGCCAACCCGACGGCTCGCTCATTGTCCATTGCGCGTCCTTTTGCTCATCATTCGGAGATTATTTAGAATTGTCAAGGAATTATATTATGGAAAAGGAGTGAATTTAAAAGGTTTAGACAATGAAGAATGTGAAGGTAATACGAGAGGATACATTGGTTGTATTTTACAAGCAGTTGTAGTTCCATTCTTAGGATATCCGTCAGAAAACCCAAACTATTCTATTTGCGCTCATTGTAGCATATACTACAGCTATTATAATGCAATTTTACTAGCAAAGCGACGAGCAATAAATTATGTAAACTGAATTGATCGATTCATTTAGCAGCAAGCAAAAATGTGTGGTCAATAGTTAACACCTGCGACAAGTACAACTCAACTGCACAGAAACCGTTTTGCTTCGGTATCCAACAAACTGATTTTACACTCATCTTCAAAGTCTCGCTCAAGACTTGTAGGCGATTCGATAGGGTGTTTGCTTTTTTCCAACCAAGCCGTCTCATCAATCGATTCAGGACTAGCCGAAGTGTGTCCATTTCCAACATTTCCATCGATAATGCAAGGCCCAGCCCATGACGTTTGGTCGATACTTCTTTCATGACGCGCAGGTGACGGCAGGATGGGTAAAGAAAGACTAGAGGATAAAGTGTACGGATGATATCGTGGTGATATGGGACGAGGCGATGTTCGCTTGTCGTTATCGGGAGAATGGGGTGCCCGTCGCACGATTGGAGAAATGGGTGGTGTCATCGCAGTCAGAGCATGCGTTGAGGGAGGGTATGAATAGGATCTCGACGTCGGTGTAGAAAGAATTGGAGCAAGACGGGGGTTTGCAGTCGAATACGATGAATGGAAATCGGGACGCGGCGAGAAAGATGGTGGCGAAGACAAAGCTGGGGATGGCAAGGTAGAGGCCGGAGATCGCGCAGTAAAAGGAGGAGCAATGGTAGCAGAAGGAGAAGGGGACACTGGAGAATGAGTTGGTGCATTCGGTGTCGAGTTCGGATATGTTGCTTGTAGTTGCTGTTGTTGCGATAGCAGTTGCGAATATAAATGTGGATTGCTTGTTGTTCTGTTATGTCTAATATCGTGAAAACCTTGCAAGGATGAATTCGAATTGTAATTTGCAATGGCACCATTTTCGGCACTACCCCAACTACCACTAGTAGCCAAACTTTGTCTTCTCTCGTGGGGCATTTGATTTTGAACGTCCCTATTCCATTCACGATTCCACGCTCTCTCTCTTTCACTTACCATGTTTCCACCTTCTGATCCCAGGGTATCCTTCACGTACTCCATGTATTTTGGCCACAGACGAATTTGCACTTTAATTCCCAGTTTTTTAGCCCAATCAATGGGCTGTCGTAAGTGCGGGGCACTCATTCCCTGAAGAATGCCAACATTCGCAGGTGACTGAGGGAGAGCATCTTGATGAAGGAAGGAATGGAGAGTAAACAGATAACACGACATGGGTGCTGCGATATGGGTGCTGCCTGGACAGAAATGAGCCGAGGATAGTGAAGGTGAGGCCAGTGTCGACACTGTGATTTTGAGTTCATGGAATACTCCCGTAGGCAAGTTTAATATCGATTCAGACTGTTGGAGTATCGGAGTGGGGGGAGGAGGAGACTGACATTTAATTGAACGTAATTAGAATTAGTACGAGGACTACAAACTGTTACTAAATTAATAGGATAATACATACCATTTCCTGAGCATAGACAAACACACTTCCACTTCGTATCTGATTCCAAGGAACCGAATGTGGTCCATCGATGCGGTGAGTTCTGCCAGTTCTTGCGGCCTCGATGACCAACATTGCATCGTTCACATTGAGCACAAGACCGTAGAAGCTCTCGAGCGGAGACATTTCGGCTGCGTACATTGTCGCACTTGGCATAGTGATTTTTGTGAGCGCTGGCGTTTATATTTGATCGATGAGGCAATGTACGTTTTATGTCGACTTGACGCGCAAAGCAGAAGTATCGGATTGCACACTCGTCAGAAGATGGAAAGACGAGGACAAAAGATGGCGAGTTTATATATCCTACGGCAAAAATTATCGTTTTATCTCGGCTGTGATTGCGAGTGACGTTAACTTTGTGCGACGAAGTGGGGGAGAGGAATGGAAATTCAAAAGAAATCTGGGGAGAATCGGAGACAGGCCATATATGCATTTTCCTCATCGACTGTATCATCAACGAAGACTGGATACAAATTAAGAAAAATGTTGTAATTTCCATATTTAACGGTCACACAAAACCGTGGCAATCGGCACAAGATTAAAGTCGCACAGAAAGGTTGCGCCGGACTTTTCATATTCCTTGCATCGGACGATAACTTCTTTTCGACATGAACTGTGATGTCATTCCTCGTTTCAAGAGATATAAACGTCGATGATAATATGTCGAATGAGTAAGTCGTATGAAACAGCTCATTTGCATTCGGATCAAATCTCATATCATGCGGAATGCACATTCCTGATAATTCTGATTCACCCTTATTATTGTTCCGTAATGTGGATTCATATCTGTCCAGCCCTGGTATCATATATAATCGAAAGCATTTCATCTCCATATTCCACATTTTAAATAACAACTTACCAGAATACAGAATATGCTATTCCTAATCAAATTTGCCAAAATAAACATAATTTCATGTGGACATTGTCCTTTGTTTAAATGATCACAATAATCCGCTCACAGTCCACCCTGAAAAGTGAAATCCGAATAGAGCACACAAAACTACACAAGAAAATATATATCATTTCATCATTCCGCCCTATTCATATATATTTGAATAATCTGCAATTGGCCACCTCATGACCTGCTAAAACTTGTTGCATCCACCGTTTTGTCCACGATTGCGCTTTCGTATAATCATTGTCACTGGCCGCAAACCATCACATCATTCATGGAGACAGCAAATTGCACTTCAGGTGTCTCGGTAAGTGCTCTATTCTATCCACAGTCTTTATAAGGGGCCTCGAATGCTTTGTGCCGAACAAGTGTAGGAGAACTCGCATCGTAAAGACAACTTGGCCGTTCGGACGAATATCTTTGAAGTAGCTCCTGCATACAAACAGATAGCAGTTCAGATAATGTGGAGATAAAGGATATGTTGCGGAATCTGCGACATCATACAATTTGTGTGGATGTACTCTTCTCTTCACCATTCCCCACAACCAGACTGTTAGCAAGTGAAATGCATTCGGCATTACATTGATGCTATCATTTCTTGGATATGATATGCCTTTACTTTTAAATGAATCGATAGCAGTTATTATCGCCTGATATAATCGAAATCATAGCTAACACTTTAATTTATATTCGGTTTCTTTGCTTATCATAACACTTCATTCATGATCCTTCTATTTCCCGATTTCGCAATCGAAACAGCCAACACACCGGCCAACAGCATCGTCACTTTCCCTCATTCCGATTCCTTTCGGTTTACCTTCATTCTCATCCATCATCACTGCACCAATTCAGATACCGTTTAAAATAGCGTCCACAGTTGCCTCAGCGGCCATCTCAACAGGAAGCGCAGTATTGAGTACCTTCAATCCCATTCAAATTTGGAGTGACAGACACACTGCAATCGAAGAAATCCGAAAACGACTAGCGAATTCGAAAACTTATGATGAGTGGAAAAGTGTGGCCGGAGAATTGGATTCGTATGCGTCTTTCTATAGTCTCTTTCATGGGCCCTCCAAAATTGCTTTCCATATTCTCGATTCGAATCACCCTACCCAAATCTTCCTAATTCTTTCCGCTTCTTTCATATTCAGAAAACTATCCAATGATGCGTGGCGAGCAAATCCGGCTTCATCGGATTACGATTACAAACTTATTCTATTTCGCTTGACCAAGCTGAGAAACACAAGGGAAAGCGGAGATGTTTTGAGTTTAATTTATATGTTGAGAAGCGGTATGTTATCAGTCACCTACCATTTCGTTGTTTTAGATTATACGGTAGTAATAATGATGGAAACTGCGTAGGTCTCCTTAGGAATTTGGGTGGTTTGAATGATCCGAGACTGTTCTCTGTCAGTTATGCAGGGTAAGTATCCTTTCTCATGGGCTTCTGCAATTTTGTGTTTTTTTTTTCATTTCGCTCAATAATAACTACTAAGTCGAACATCTGACGTTGCTAATTCTGCCTTTTACAGCACGAAAAACCTGATAGAATCATACCACACCGAGGTCGTCACTATACTGGATCACATTCTCAACACCAATTTCCCACAACTTACACCTCAAATGAAACTTGATTTTTTTCATGAAACATACAAAAGTTTTGGATGTAGTGCGTTGGTTTTGCAGGGGGGTGCTACGTTTGGTTCGTTACTTATTTTCGTTTTTGTTAACTTCGGCATTTCATTTGTGTCTTTGTCTTTCTCATTCGGCCGTTTTTACTTCCTTCGATACTACTGTTAATATCTCCGGCTAACTCTTTGTTATCTCCACACCAATTGTATTACAAAAAACAGGTCTATATCATCTTGGGGTTGTGAAAGCACTTTTTGAACAGGGTTTATTACCGCGTATCATCTCGGGTTCTGCGGTTGGCGCTTTAATCGCTGCCTTAGTCTGTATCCATAGTGATACTGAATTGAAGGTTTGTTTGGCTCCAATCTCTTTCAACACACTGGCTAGGCACATGTTCATAAGCTATAATTCTTGTAGGAAATCTTTGAAACAGGTGGAATCAATTTGCAGGCTTTTGTTAAGGTTGGGAAAAAAGGAAATTTCAGAAGAAAGATTACGAGATTATTGAAATATGGTGTGTTGAACCTTGTCGTCTCCATTCCCTTACTGTTAATTCAACATTTCAAAAACTGAACCGTTTCTCGGCAACAGGATATCTCTTAGACGTCAAAGTTCTTGAAGATTGCGTTCGGTCCAACGTTGGCGACATTACCTTTGAAGAAGCGTTTCAAAAAACTCGAAGAATTTTAAATATCACAGTATCAAGTTCACGAACGAATGAAGTACCAAGGCTGCTTAACTATTTGACAGCCCCGAATGTGGTCCGTCTTCTCTCTCGTTTTTATCAGCTTCAATGTCGCTTGTCTTTTTCGCTCTTGTATTGACCTTCCAATATAGCTGATTTGGTCTGCCGCATGTGCATCAACGACAGCCACGTATCCGTTGTATTCTAAAGTGGATCTTTTAGCTAAAGATACAAATGGCGTTGTTAAGAAATGGCATCCCAACGGATCAGATATCAAATGGGGTGATCCAAGCATTAGTGAAGGGTTTGTTATGAACATTTACAGTTCGTATAGTTTTTAATCTTATTTACTCATTTCTAATTTCCTTAATCCTTGCGATCGAGCAGAGAATCACCGCACACCCGTCTCGCTGAACTGTTCAATGTCAATCATTTTATTGTTTCTCAAGCCGGAGCGACAGCTGCTCCATTCGTAGTAAAAGGGTTTCGAGATGAGAAAAATATATTCTGGAATAAACTTTTGAGTGTGGTGATGATGGAGGTCCGAGTTAGAGCTTGTCAGGTTGGTTTTATTTGCGATGGACCTTTCTTTCAAACTTTCATTGGGTTTTGGATTAACATTCAAGCGTGGAATAGGCAGCATCGCTTGGTATTATTCCCTCCTTCCTAGCCAAATGGGCGGTTCAAGATAAATTGACTGGCGATGTGACAATTGTTCCTGACTTGGATTGGGAGGTATTGTATCGTTTTAACCTATATGACTTCTATTTTCTTTTTTCTTTGGCGACCATCACATCTTACACGACTAGAGGCTGATCATTGCATTTTGATTCATCTCATGCACACAAAACATAAACAGGATTACAAGAACGCATTCAATAATCCTACTCCATCTGATATAGACTATTGGTTGCTGAAAGGAGAGAGATCAACTTGGCCAATGATTAGCATCATAAAAAATAGGTGTATGATTGAATTGGCGTTGGACAAAAGTTTGTTTATTAATTCTTTTTTTCATTTAATGCAAATACTTAATAATTTGTTCATACTCTTCTTTTAATTAGATTATCTGAAACAGAAGTCAAGATTAACCGAAAAATCGAGATCGAAGAAATCTCGCAAACGTCTTCCTCATGCTCGTGCCATTGCTTCTTCTGCCGCGAATCCATCCTCGACTCACCATTCGTCTTCAGTTCATCCTACTTCAATATCTTATCCAAACTCACCATACCCTTCTTACGCAAATTCTGGCACATCTACTCCCGGTGTTTCACCCAGCAAAGGCAACACTCGTGGTAGGAACGAAATGGGAGATGGTGAGATGATTGAAATTCAAAGTGACGTCGATGGAGACGCCGTGTTTGGGATCGATTTGAGGACAGAGAAGAGGACGAAGAGTATACATTAATTAAAATTTATACACTCAGATTAATTCAACGAGTGAAATCCTGTTAGATGAGTTCCCAGATGAAGAATGCACTATACATCATTGGCAAAGAATGTATTCGTTAATGTACACTGATTTGTAAATATATGTCATCGAAGCAACACCATATGGATGATCAAATGTCCTGGCTGAGCGCCAATTCGAATGACATTTTTAACAGAAAATTTTCCCTGTTAAATTTAGCCAGATCCAACTTTATCGATTTTCTACGCGCCGCGTCTAAAATTTGGCGTAGAGTCCACCACGAATAATTTACCATCTTGACTAATGTTCACAAAAAAAATAGTCGTGCGGCAGAAACAATACAGATATCTAGATACGGGGTTTTCGGCTGAAATCGATAAGTTTAGAACAAGACATGACACCGTTATGACCGTAGGTAGATGAATTGAGATTCAAAGGTAATCGAAACGTGTGTATTAACCATGTAATGAGTAGTGTGTGAGTAAGAAAGAATGCAAGTGAAAAGATATGTACGATATCGCTGCGAATATATAAAGGCATCAAACCTCCTCCTAGAATTCACAGTAATCAACATCTTAATAATTCTCTGAACATTCAATCATACCTAAACCATCAATTAAAATTCAACAAAATGAATATTCGATACACTTTAAGTCTAGCCATTTGCGCACTCGGTCTCGTCTCGTTTGTGGCGGCCCATCCTCACTCTTTACCCAAACGAAGCGAAAACGAAAGAACAATGATTCTAGTCAAAGTCAGCAATTCAACTCAATTATCATCAAATTATAAATTCCTCCAAGTCTATCTCAGAGCAGGGACAACAAAGTCGGCCGAATCGATTCCTATCTTATCTTATCCGAATACTTTAAATCCGATCACCAAACTCGTAAAAGAACAGAAGAAACCGTTAGATTGGAAGAATAATAATGGTATCATGGAATATGTTTCTAAAGATTCGAATATCTGGAATGACGAAGTTCGAAAATTGTACGGATCTGACCCTGATTATCATAAGCATGGGTGGGGTTTGATTAGTGTTGCACCAGGTTCGTGCTCTCTTACCTTTTATTAATATTTTAAATGATCCTCATATTAACCTATACCTCGCATTGATTAGGATTCGATTACTGGCTATTTGATGCCGAAATTGATTGTAACAAATATCCAACTTTTGAATTCAAAGCTGTCCAAGATCATACTTATTATTGTAGAAATGGTCCATGGCATGCAGCAGTTTGGGAAGGTGGTCAGAACCATGTCGCTCAATGCGGAAAAATAACAATTGTAGATTTTCAAGATTAGAAGGTCGGCTACATAGATTTTTTTGTACTTATAACATGCACGTATATCCATAATGACTCGTTAATAATGAAAGTTCGTCGTCTTAATAAAAATCTTTTGTGTTTGACTTATTTCAATTTTCGGTACTCAACTTAAATAAAGTGAGCTCTGGACGAACACGAAAGACAGGCTGCATCTTATTATATGACATTAATATTGTCAAAATCAATGGGTAACTTGGGTAATAGAAAACTGAATTCTTGCAGAGCTATATTACCTACATCTTTCTCTTCCGACTACCTAAGTAAGTGCTGTATGTTCAACTTGCTTACTAACAAGGCAACAAATTGTATTAATTTTATTAACCTACTACAGTCACTGTACAGTTACTAGAGAACCTAATAAGAGTGTTTACTATTTACAACTAATTCCTAAGGGAAATTCTTTTTCTTAAATTATGGTACAAATTAGGTAAAGTATTGTTTAATTACTTTTGTCAACTGACCCATGGAAACAGGTTTAGTCAAATACGCATTCATTCCAGCCGAAATACCAGCTTCTACATTTTCAGTTAGTGCATCTGCACTTAATCCTATAATTACGGGTGGTTTTGAGGAAAGTTCATTGTAAAATTGTCGAATGCGTTTAGTAGCCTCGAGGCCATCCATCTGGGGCATTCTATAAAGACAATCATTATGCGTTAATGTGACACATTAAATGCCACTTTTAACGAATTGAAATATATACAAACCTGACGTCCATGAAAACAATATCGTATGTCGAGGACTTCACGAGGTCGAGCGCGATCTGACCATTTTCTGCTATATCAATCTTGTACCCCATTTTTTTAAACATCGCTGACAACACCTTTTGATTCACACTACAAAGACTGTCAATACATAGCTGTTCAAAACTCTAAAGCGAAATGCAACTCACATATTATCTTCAGCAAGCAATATGGACAGATTCTGTGGGATTTCCGGCAACGAAGGAGGAGGTGCAATACGTTCATTATCGCTCATTATTATGTCTTTTCCGCCATCAAGAATTTGATGCAAGAAATATTTCAGACAACGTTGTTTGTACGGATGCTGCAGCGTTGGGTAGGACGCATTCGTAAAATAACGTGACTGGTCCTGAGAATAGATAACCAGGAAAGGGTATCCGAACGATTGAACCCGCCAAATAGCGTCCTTTATCTGTTCGTTGGGTATGCTGCATGCATCGAAAACGATGGCATCAAGGCGTAGTTTCCTGGTGGTATCGTTCTCGAACGGCCAGAATTTGCGAGTGATATTTAAGCCGAAATGCTGGAGTTGAAGGCGGATAATTGTCTTGTTCGTGTCACGGACACAAACAGTCGAATTACTGAGAAGCAATACACTCTTATTTAAACGAGAAATATGGCGTATCCTCGGCGATATTGTTGGATTCTTAGGGCAAGGAAGCCGCAGAGTAAAGTAAAATTTCGATCCAGATCCAAGACTCGTTTCTACTCGCAGTTTCGATCCCATCAGGCGACATAGATCTGATATTACATCGTTAAGAATAAAAGTGAGATTCGAGGACAGGGAAGGAACAACGGCACACGAATGTCGACTTACCGCTTGCTATGGCAAGACCAAGGCCAGTGCCTCCGCGAGTTCGGCTGATTGAAGTGTTCTCCTGCTCAAATCGGTCAAAGATCAAGTTTACATTTTCTGGAGAGATACCAGTCCCTGAATCTACAAAGAGTAAAGTCAGTATTCTAGCGAATTTGATTATACTATGATCGAATCAGTCATTACCAGAAACGGAGAACGTGATGTCGAATATATTTTGATCTTGCGCCGACTCAACTAAGACGGCATGAGTACTGAGAAGTACATAACCGACATCGGTGAATTTTACAGCATTGCTCACAAGATTTGTGAATATCTGCTGTATGCGGGTCACTATTTGTAGAATAATTGGTTATACATCAAGAGTGATAGGTCGACCCGAATCACACATACCATCGCCGACAGCTATCTGCGGTAGTGATTCGTCAATGAAATAAGCAACAGACACTGGTTTGCTGACAGAAAAAGCGCCGATAGTAGATTTGATCGCCTGATGCATGTTAAATTCGGCGAACTCAAGCTTGAGCTTCTGCGAATTCAGCTTTGAAATATCCAGTATATCGTTCTATTCAATTCAAGCATGAGTGAACTGTAACATTTGATGAAAATCTTATAATAAAAGCCTACCAAAATATGTAGTAAAAGTTTTCCCGACGATTGAATAATATTAAGATATTCTGACTGCTCTCCAGTCAAGGATGTCTTTGAGAGAACCTAACAAATAAGAGTGAGACAAGGATATATCGTGGTCGACTACATTAAACGATTTACCTCCGCTGATGACAGAATTTGACTTGCAGGCGTTCGAACTACGAGGAAGAATTTTGTGAGAGCCTGACAGCAAAATACGGTTTAGGTTTAAAGAAAAGTACCTTCATGACTCATATTTGCCAAAAAAATGAGTTTCGATTGCGCCGATGCTTCAGCCTTACATTTGGCCTCTTCCAACTCCACTTTCTGCTGTTTCAACTCGCGGGTTCTCTCTTCGACTTTGCGATCCAGCGAACGATTCATAGTCGTCAAGTCGGCAAATAATCTAAAAATTGACCGGACATTAGCGTAACCCGAAACTGGATTCAAAAAGTATAAAAATCTTCATACCGAGAGTTGTCTAAGGAGATATTCAACTGCTGTGACAACAGCTCTAGAATGTAAAGATCAACTGGCGATATTGTGTCGATCAGGACATCTTTGGTGCTGATCATGGGTATGTGGTAAAATCAACAAAGTCACAAACTTTGAAAAAAATCATAATATACCTTTCGAAATATACGACGGAAGACAAGATTTCTTGATCCATAATAGGAACGCAAACTACAGAACCGCCGCCTGTTCTAAACCTCGAGACATCACACTTTGATCGAATCTCCTCATCCTCTAAACAATCATCAAAACTCATCAAAAAAGTTTCCTTGCGAGCGATAGCTGAATGGACGAGTGGCAAAGCAAGATCAGTTGGGCTGAGGAATGTATCGTTACTGATAAATGTGATGTTTACAATCTCCCCTTTCTCTGTTAGCGTGAATTTACAGACTGGGGAGATCCTCTGTTCGCCTTCATTCGTATAATTCAAAATATAACCTTGCACACCGCCACCAAAACGATGAAAAACTTGACGTAGGAACATCTCCACAATAGATCGTTGCTCTCTATCATGTCTGAATGCAGAAACAATCTCCACGGCATCATCCAGTTTGTTGTCCCCATCATACGACATTGGGTTGATATGCTGACTCCCCAAGTTTACGAGATACATGGCGTAACAGATTGAAAACGTCCAAAGGAATCGCAAAAATTGTCGGACTAGGTAATAGACCAATGTGTCGAAGGTGTACGCATTGACCATGATGAGACGGGTGACGAAGAATGAAATGGAAACGGGAATAAGAAGGAGTGTTGCCAAAAGACCGTACGGAAAACATTGTCTGAACAAGAGCTTTAAGAGTTTCCGTTTTGCGATAGCATATTTAATTTTTGCTCGATATCGAAAGAAAAATGTTACCGACATGATGACACCGTTCGTCGTTAATAAAACTCCGAGAGTCAGAGAAAGCACTTCCATCTCCTTTTGGTACCTTGAAAAATCCCCCGTTCCGAGCGTGACAAGGTATAGTATGATGAAAACAGTCTGTATGATTGTTCTAGTTATCATGATTGTCCATATAATACGACGAACTGCAATTCTCGCCCGAAAATTCCAACATAAGCAGAACTCGCCAATGAAAACCTCTGCGCCTGCCAGTAAAACTTGAACAGTAGCTGCCGGTATGAGCGCCAGTCCAAATTCCAGCAGCCAGCTCACTTCTTGGATTATCAGAAAAACATTGTAACAAGCTGTGACGACGAGAAGGGATATGCAAAGTATAAAATGAAGCGAGCGTCGTTTGCTTTTCGGACTTTTCGAGTAGATAAAAGTGAGAAACCATATGCATTTTGCGAAGAATACGACGAGAAAAGTGTAGCGTATCAGCCAGACAGTTCTCTCGCTGATATCCAATATCATCGCTCTAATGCTACAAACTACAAACCCCCGCTGATGTTCTGGCCGGTCGGTCGTGGGAATGAATTTTGGACGATCGAAAAAATTAAAACGCGGCCAAAAAAAAGGAGTGCCAAAAGATATTGTTCCTGGACAATAAGAATCTGCCCCCAACAATGCGGCGATTTGAGGATGTCGTCATAATATTAGAGATAGTGAGAACTAAAAACTCGATCAAAACTCAATGATAATACTTTTGTGCGATCTAGAAAAGAACTGAAGCAGACTGAAGCGAGGGCTCAAGAAGAAGGGCCTCATCCATGGATCTGAAAATATCGTACTACTAATTTATTATCACTGATAAAAATACACTGCTGCCGTGCCTGCACTATAGCGCAAGAAATACCACGTTTCCGAGAGAATCTATGACAAATAACACATCAGTTGCCTCAGGAAAATGTGGCAACGTAAGGAGGATATCCTCGACCGCAATCGGGCGTGAGCAAAAAAGCATTGTTTGGCGTAGAAGTTCGATCCGTGATTGAGTTGGACATGTTTACCTCATACTAACTCATTCGTCGTAAATTGCATATGGATAATGAATAATAATACAGAAAAACTTGTACAATTATGCAAACAGTCGCCACTGAAGGTGACATGAAAGTCGTTGGAATTGGCAATTGCCGAGGAGCACCGACTTCGGGAAGAATACCAATAATCAATAAAGCGGATATTTCACATGCCAATCTACAAGAAGCAGTGTCGAGACATTATTTAGTACTACTCACCGAGTCACCAGGTACATTGTTAAATGGATGAGAAGATGTTTGCTTGTGCTCAAGAGAAAATGTCGTTGATTCGGCGTCCTATACATTTTTAAAACATCCGACAAATAAGTTTCTTCCGACGGAGCAAAAGATAACCAATTAGATCAATATTTCCCAAGCAGTCGATATTGTATGATTGGGACTGATGACCTGTCGTCACATACCACGACTATGTGGTGGTTGGGACAATCCAATGATGAGATCGACATGCTCCGATAGAGATAATCCCAATTGCTGCCGCAAACTCAAACCAAACAAACCTTACACTTTTCCGAATCTGTTTAGCATGATGAACAGAAAACATCCGATAAATTTCAGTGTGTGAGTGCAAAATCGGTGAGCGACAGATTGAACGGTGAGCTTTATGGGGGCACTCGCGAGTACTGATTAAACAGTTCACTCTTTATATTCAAAAGCTGGCATGAATCCTGATTCCTTCCTGATTCCCATGGTAAGTTCAGTGGTTAGTATTGAATTATCAATTATATGTGTCAACGACGAATCAAGCTCACTTAAGCTACCTGACTTTCCATGGGATTATGTTTCTAGAAACTTAGGTGCTGGATCTGCATGATCCGTGAAGAAGTATCCATTGCGGAATACGGAGATTGAGAATGATTGAGAACGGCATGAATGACTGTTGACTTATTGTTTGTGATTAGTAATTCAGTATTTAAGCACATTTCCCAATGATTAATTAAACCGTGAGACCCCACCAGGCGGATTGCGAGACGGGTTAATTCACTACTCCACCTATGGCTATAACCCTGCAGTACGCCAAGACATGAAGTTCCATTAGGTAAATGAAGTCAATGTAAACGTAGACAGAGGGGTTAAAGTAAAAATTTAATCCTAATCGCAGTATTCGAATGAAACACTAATATAGTTTCAGTAGAACCCTCTTTGGGCGCAATTGGACGCACCTACTTGAAACGACGAAGATAATACGAAAGAACTCTATCTCGTCATCCATTCAATATCTGAGATTATATCTGAATTCAGGAATACTTCGCTTCGAACTCATCAAGATCGGGAGAAGTAAACTTGATCATTAGAGTTAATTAACTGTGACCTAACGTGATCATTTATTCGATGACCGGTAACGTCATCTTTTAATATTTAGATCGTAATTAAGATGTAATAATCATTAGTCATTCCAGTCTAATGTTTCTTCTGTCATTATGATTCAACTAGTTCTCAGTGCGTAAGGCATTTGACTATCCTTGTAATATGGACGTTCTTGTTCCATGCAATTCAGTTCTAAGGGCTGTGTCCTGGATTTTAATTTGACCATTTCTGATGCTCACAGGAGACAATATGATGGATGAGGGAAATGCTAGCATTTCTCTAGGGATAGGTTCCTTCGTACAAAAAAGTAGATACAGAGGTTGGGGGACTTTCTAGATGTGTTCATTTCAATTGTCAACCTAAGAATATATATCTGAAAGAATTCTACAAACACAAATAAATATGCATGAATCACGGTTTTGAAGAGCACTAACTAAAATTTCATGCTTGAGATGTCTTCAGATTTAAATATGAGATGTGTATAATTACATGACACGCTATTAATATACAGAACAACCACTTTAGAGCAACCGCATCTCACCGTCTTATGAATGATTGAGAAGGAGGTTGTCTAGTGGCATCGTAACCGGAAGGTCGTCGGACACCGTCGGCAATCTGAAATAAGGTCGATATTGGTGGTAGCGACGGTTTAGATGACATTTTTGCTGGCATGTCGTGACCGTAGAAGCAATCTGTGACACTTATGGGAGTTGGCAGAGTGTCCGAGTTTCGTTCTGGGTTACTTATCATGGACCCTTCTCGACTGCTGTCAATGGATTTGCGCACGGCAACCCTATTTTGCTGCACGGAATCGACGTCATCGATTTCCATATAAGTCTGTGTGAGCTGATTCAATGTTTTGTTTTGCCGTATTCTCGTATAGTAATTTGGAGGGATGGCTACAAGGTTTTGCGGAGGAAGAGACAGTTTTCCCTGGGCTGTGTCTCGCGGGGTGTAATAAGCCGCCATATGAAATTTCTTGCCATCTGCGGTCAACACAGATATGACTTTTTTGTGCAGTCGTTCCGAAACTGGGGGAGAATCACTACCCGGAATATCTGGTTTCTGAACGTAAGCAACGAAATCGCCGATATCCTTCGAGGATGACCATTCTGGTGTGAACGGAGAGTTAGTTAGATGCGGATCTATTTCGCGGAAAGTGACGTCAATAAATCTACATACTCAATCCATCTGTCCATCGAATAATACCAGTTTCTCCTTCGTCCCAGACAAAGATTGAGCCTGAAGAGCGTCAATTGTTAAAAATGCACTTTTGCATCCAAGACGCCACCACCTGAGCCGAGTGGTCACATACCTGATTTTATTCTGAGTCTATCACTTTCGCTTAATCTCCGCTTCGTACGAGGCAGTATATCCAAACGAGCGGCTGTTGTATTAATTTTTGTATGCGGATGGAATCGTAAAGTCAAAAAATGTTAATATAAAGCGTGCCAGCTGATGGCAAATGGTCATCCGTAGTCCGTACCTTCTATCAGTAAGAGCGCCTCCCTCATTGAATTGACTGAGCCGAAGAATGTTTCCTTCATTTCAAATGTGAATCTCTCAAATCTAAAGTGTTCGCTTGGCATTTAACAGCTGTTTTATATGTTATGTGCAATATCTCCCAAATGAGAAATGATGATGTTGTGGAGGGGATGCGAGGCTTTAATACGGGCTTCCAAAGTTATTACGGTTTGAGGAAGCACCCAATCGAGGGTTTGAGATGAAAGCAACCAAGGATTTAAGGGATTCGTATAGAAAAGATGGGATTTTTCTTGAATTCTTATGGTCCAGAGTTGACGAATTGGCCAGGTATCACAGCGGACGAATTTGATGAATTACAAGGGTCCTATTTTGATGTACGTGAGGTTTTGTTCGCCCCAAATGCGTTTGATTTGCGTAACCGAGTGTCTCGCAGTATTTTATGTTTTTATAAAGGCATATTTCATGGCATATATACCCATTAATTTTAATGACCTAGCCATATCGTCTAAATTTATCAACATTTGGGCCCCAGAACACATGAAAGTGCTGCAATGCGATGAATCACGCCAAATAGAAAAACTTCCTATTGTGAAGCATCAAGTCGCAGTGAGCTTATAACGCACCTCATCAGAGCATATGATGAATGCGGTTTCTGGGGGCTGTTATTAATTAAAATCAGATGCGTATTCATGATATTTCGTTAAATCGACAAAGGAAGATAAATTGCAATTGTACCAACAACTGCGTTTTTGACAACCACATTCTAGTCACTTTTGGGTACACAATCAATATTGATATAACAAAGTTCTCTAACGCAGTCAGTGCCAAGACTATGACGCATCTTTCAATTGTCACTATGTATTGCAAAGTGTTTCATATCCTGTGTATGACATTATATAGCGAAATTCCCATTTCGGATGTAATGAATGTTTTTCTGGTTTAGCTCGTCATCGAATCTCGATTCAGTCCGCTAATTTGTGCGTGAGACACTCTATTGTTTGACTGCTGGCGCAAATTGACCGTGGTCCGTGACCCCTTCGGAAGCTCCACCCGGCAAGCAGGGGTTAGTTGCCTCCCGGTCGTCACTTCCCCAGAGGACGAAGATGGGCAAATAACGATAAACTCTGAAGCTTGTGCGACGGAATTTGTAATCATTGCCACGCCAATGTCATCATGCTTGAGAAAAGAAACTGGTGAGTAATGATGAGTTCAAAGAATGGTCTTACTGCAGACTGCAGAGATTGTATGAAGACTCACACAGAGTGTGTGAATGTTGATATATAAATACACTGCCTTATCAATTCATCAGCTAAATTTTCAACGCCGGTGTTTTTATCCTAGATCCTATCCATATTTTTGAACGTCGAATGATACAGAGGAATATAAAAATGAACCAACGCAAGGAGTGTAATTATGATCAAATTATTACCAGTAAGCTTAATACGAATCGAATTCGGAATTGAAAGAAACGTAGTAGCAAATTAATAATCACATCATTATTTTGTTGTCCCCAATTAATGATGCAAAGCAACTGCAAAGCGTATGTGAACCAGGAAGGAACCTTGAACTGTCCGCAGAAAATGCGAAACACTTGATTTGACAGCCCGTTGTTGTATAAATATTCGGAAAACGGAATTAGACAGCTATCTTTGTTAATTACCTATCATTATGAAACATGTAATGGAGATGATCATTCAAGGGTATGGATTATTATTGTCACTCTCTTGATTTTTTTTCACTGTATTAATGACCTTCTTAGAAATTATAGACGCCGTATAGAGGACTAGACACAACGGCTCTCAAACAAATATTGAAACCAACTTCTTCAACGAAAGCTATTTGCATCGCTTTTCGTATTTATTTTACAGTATGAATATTGGCTTTTTGTTTGCAGGAGTATCACTTTGTTATTCGAACTAGCCCAAGCGACTACTCGCATCTCGAGCCGAGAAATCAAGAAATGAATGCATCATCTACTGTTTGCAACGATTTTTAATATGTCAAGAAAAGGTAGAAGATGATCCAGAATACATTCAATTAATTGACGGCTCAATGATATTATCGAAATGCATGCTTGAATTTTCGTTTGAATGTTTGACAAATGGTAGCGTCTGATCAGTCTCCTCTCCAATTAATAACACCACTTGCTACTTATTAAACTTCATTTCGCTTCCTCTTTATAGTGAATTCTATACCAATATATAACTACTTTCTCGCTAACGCAGGATGGGTGGTTCTTTAGAATTATCTCACCGGTGTCGTTGTTAACTTGTTATCGGATTAATTCACGCGCAGCTTTCTGTTTGATATAATGGATTACGTCACACTATCCGAATCGAACAAATCCAAAAAACAAATGCAAAGCTTCATTGATGTCAGAATTCATATCTTCTTTTGCGAACTTGGAGGTTGCATTGGTATGCCACCGAATGGAAGCAACTGAGGAAATAGTCTCTACACTTTGGCTTCTCGGGTAAAATTCTAACGAGTCGAGAAATTTTGAATTGTCTGCCAAAAAAGCCTTTTCAATATGTTGGTATTTTATATTCCTTCTTGACGGCAAGCAACATTCATTCTTCAGTTAGAAAATACTCGGTATTATGAGACTTCACGGTCCGAGTCCGATGTCTAAATCGTGACGACGATCTCACCACTCGTCATTTACTCTCGGCTAAATCAACCCAGAAAATCGGCACCAGAAATGATGAGGATGACGGGCCCAATTCCGAATTATGGATACGACACTGATACGACAGCAGAACAAGACATTTACATTTTTTTATTATCTCAATCATACTAAACTGTCTTTGTATACTTTTCGACGTATAGTGTCAATGATGACGGATATCATATTGCGTCACAAGATCTCTCAAAATAGGTTGCTTCCATAAGTCGTTCATTCACTCATGTCGAGCTGCTGTTACAGCCTTGCGTCGATGTGTATAGCCGTTACTTCATCACTGGTTATCTACAGGCATGGAAGACTATTGCGACTGTTGAAATTCTCGTTGCGACAGTCATGATACAGCTATGTCATTATTCATCTACTCAATTTTGGTTGTGACGGTCGACATTTTGTCATGTCCGTTGACCAAGACCAGCGCTTTCTTTACAAATTCTGGAGCGTCTGAATACATGATATAGATACTCATGCACTTACGCTTGTGCATGAGACCATGTAACAAGTGGTATCTGATAGTTTGCCTGGTGGAAAGTGAGTGGTAAGTCGGATGTCACGGAGTGATTACGCAACTACGAAGGTAGAAAACTCCTTTTCCAATTCTATTCTTACGTCAACATGAAATTATCTATACTACAGAACAAACATGCTTATGACATGATCTTGTACACTTCAAAGTACTGTTGTGAGTGTAACAGTTGACGTCGTCATAGTTGAATGCAATAAACATTTATATTCCATGAAGGCTCGGAAATATGTACCCAACCATGAAAAGGATAAATTGTATTATCAATCATCCAATCTTTTATACAATTCCACTCATTCCAAACAACATTTCATTCTCACTTTCACTTTCCGTTTCATTTCCACTCTTCCCAGAACCCTCTACGGTATCTCTATGTCGATTTCTATTGCTACTTTCGGTGTTGTTACCTGTATTCGTTTCAGCGTCTACACTACTCAACAAATCCGCATCGACTTCATTTGAATTTAATGAACATGAACTCTCGTTCGAACTAGGGCGGGACGTTGTATTCAAGTTGGATTGTTGGTTACGTTGGATTTGAGTATCCGCAGTCCCGGGTATCGAATTTCTTGAAAAACCGTCATTATGAGGTTTGAATGACGTCGGTAAAAATGGAGTCGTATTAGATTGGGAGGTTATAAATGAAGATTGCGGCTGCGACGAAGTGGATGGGGACGCCCGCGTGTGATCTGTATTAGTTGGAGTGGATGAGGGAAAATGCAATGATGACGGGATGACGGAAGAGAGAGATAGGATGGATTCAGATAATAGAGTGATCTTATTTTGGTATTGTTTGTAATTTGATAGTAGCTGATTCGTTGGAAAGAAAAAGATTGATGGAATAGCGTTAGTAGGATATATAAACATACCACGACAGAAAATGATGAAAAACAAAAAAAACATGATATCAAACCTTATCTCTATTCCGTACTTGATCTTTCCTTCGCTCGCTATTTTTACTGCTTCTATCTCCGGCTTTATTCCATATTTGACTACCAGAGTTCGAATCAAAAGAACTCTCTAGCGTTTGTAAGAAGTCATGAATATCAGCTTTATCGTTGTCTGAGGTAACAAATGTTTTAGAATCCGTTTGATTATAGAGCTGTCTACCAGTGCTTTGTGATTTAAATGGATGCCCTGTCACAGGAGTTGTTCGAGAAAAAGATGAAGTGGGTAGAGTATAAGAAGGAAGTGCGGAGGTGGGAGGTGAAGAACCGTATATCGTTGGATGTGAGTGCTCTGAATATAGTTTGTGAGATGACGAAGCCGCATGAGAGTGTGCAATCGGAATAGGAGGTGAAAGTGGAACAGATGGGTGAGTTCGGTCCAAGGAGTCTGCGGGACTTTTAGATAGAATATTCGTCGCCATATTTGATTCGAACGGTTGAATTGAAATATTCTTGTACGGGGATGGAATACTAGAATTCACAAATTCTTCACTTAAAACAGTTTCCGCTGGATACAAACGATACGCCGCTTGGCTGCGATATTCTACCGAGACATTCAAGTTCCCATTTAACGTTGGAATTTTAGCGAATTGGTATCGCGCCAGAGTATCATTTACTTGGCTCTGGTGGTGATTAAATTTCGGCGCTGAGAAGAGAATATCATCTTCATTCCAAACATAATAATGGTTAATGAAAAAAAAATAAAATATAAGTAACATTAAATCCGCGATTTTTGAAAAAAGAAGTCTATTTACCAAAACTACATTCACCCCTCCGTTCAATTCCAATCTCCGTACTCAATCGATACCCTACTTTTGCATTCATCAACTCCGTTGATCCACTCCGTATGTCTCTGACCAGCCCATAAGAAGGGATGAGTCGTAAATAAGAAAACAAGGCGCGAAAGAAACTAATTGACTTTTTGTATGTTGTGGGTATATCAGGAACTGGCGAAGGTGTATGATTGGTGTCTCTGTCGTAGCAATCATGGAATTCGATAAAGAGGATACCATAGCAGATATGCCATAAAAAGAGGTTAAGATGTATGTTGCTTTGATTACTTTATGAAATCTTGGAATAGGGAGAATGAAGAACAGAGACATACGTGAGGTTCACAACCCATCGTTCCAACAAAATACTGGAAATTCGTTCTTTTGATTTAACGCCGTTCCGCAAACCTTCACGAACCAAATCAATTTTGATTCCCCCTTGGTCATTATCTTCCATAGAACTGAAATCGTCTTGATATTTCAGCAGCAAGACATGGTTCAACGGTACATTAGATAAATCCAGGAATATTTCAATCACCATCATCGGTGGCTCTGGTGAAGTTAAATGAGTAGACTGGGAGGAAGTATTGGAAGGTTGCGTGGAAGAACCGACCGGGGAAGATGAATAAGACGACGAGGAAAGGGACGAGATTGCGGAGGATGAGGAAGTGAAGAATGAACGCCAGAATTTGGTCTCTTCTTTTAAGAATTCGAGATCTGGTGTGTCGATGGCGAACTAGACAATAACAAAGCAGGAAAATGGAAATAGAAAGAGTGAGTGAAGTTGAAGGTAGAAAGAATTAACGATTTGAAGATGAAGGAATTCAATGTCAGAAAGTATCCAGAAATGATATTATTCCGCAACAACAATTTCCGTTTTAACTTGATGACATTCATGATATTTCTTGACTTTCACTTTTTCTTCTTCGATGTATCCATTCAGTGTATTTCTAATTTCCGACATCACAGTTCACATTTGGACCATACCCGAAGAACGGTTGAGACTCAACTATTCTATACTTTGAAATCTGCATTCAAAAAGTGCGCATTATCAGAGGAAAAGAGTATTTACCCATTTATTGACCTTCACATTTGCTGTTTTCACCTTTTCAATTGCCAAACCAATTTGGCCACCGACAATGCGTTCATCAATATTGGTTAATCTACTTTGCACCACAACTTGCGCTACCTTGCTGTAAAACTGTGAAATGAGAGAATTCGTTTTAGCATCTTTGGAACCCAACACTCTTTTCTGGCTGAGCGATTGTGACTTGGCAATAGATTGAGGCTGTGACGCAGCAAATGGGATGGCATCGAACGGTATCATTTTGAAGAGTCCAAATCGCTTTTCTGGTGTTGAAAGGCTGAATTATGTCGACATTTGGGTGTGCAATGAGCGGCTTTCTTCTTTACCAATTGAATAACTCATTGATCTGTCGCTTTCATTCCATGTAATTTTTTTTTTCTGCTACACCTTGGGCATTTCTCGGTGGTTCGGGTCCGCTAGGACAAAAGCACAGTGCAAGCGTGGTTTTCGGCAGAGGGCTAAATTTAGTGACAATGGGGAAAAATTATATCATCATTCTTCTTTCATTATATTTAATTTCTTTATTCAAGTTATATTCATAATTATATGGATCTCATGATGCCAAACTTTGATCTACTCGGTAGCTTGGCCTTATCTTACGCTGTTCTTCAGTCCCGGAATGCATGAGATACAGGGCAAATGACAGTAAAAATCATTATATATGCAATATTGATCCTCTCTTGCCATCTTCGCACATAATCAACATCACACAGCACTGTCTATTAGCTGGCATCGCATCCTAAGCCATTGTACTGGGCGGATTTCGGTTCCACTTTCCAAGGCAATTGACAGTCGCACAAGGAGGCTTCCAAGGTGGATGATACAAGGTCTCTGGATGACAAAGATGTGTGTGCTATTTTTTCAGGGCCCGGCATATAAACCAGCCAAACTCTGCATTGTCGTTTCATATATAAAATCTTTGCGACTTTTAATTTCAATCATATTGCTATCCAAATTCCCTTTGGCGCTTGGTTCCGTTCACAGGCACGATTTCTCGTTCACCGTTACGACAAGTCCGTTCACCCGTTACGACAAATTTTCAATTTCGGCCGGCCCGAATTTCCAACTCCGACCTCGGAAATATTAATACAAAAAAGATACAAAAAGATATAAAGATTGAAGAAAAATGAATTCTCTCATCGCATTCACGACAAACCCTTCCATCGGCCCTGCCCTCTCCATCCTCTCGTCCTCCGTCTCCTCCCTCTACAAATCATATCTGAACCACTCAACCTCCCTCTTTGCATCATTGGCCTCCCAATATCAATTTCTTCAACCATTCAAACCGTTCTTTCGTCGCTTCCTCGTCCTCTCATCCGTCCCCCTCGCCGTATTCGTCATTGCATCCGTCTGCAGCACAGTCATCTCGGTTGTCGTCGGCTTAATCGCTGCAGTCACTTTTAGCGTCTTTTGGATCTTGGGAAGCTGTAAGTACGCCTGATTTCGGTCACTTTTGCCTCTTCGGGAAATTCGACTTGTGATAATGATACTGGGGTAGTATGAGAGTATTATTCTTGTCGAGAGAACATATCATTGTCTTATTTCCTTCTCATTAATACAAACTCGTCAATCCGAGTTGAACTAACTCGCATCTTTTTTGTCTGATTCCATTCCATCCACAGCGCTTTTCCTCTTTTTGTCACTTCTCACCACCGCCGCTTTAACAGCTGCTTCTCTTGTGCTCTCCCGATACTCCAAGGCATCTGCGCTCTCAACCAGACTCTTCCTCCTCGTCGAATCAACTGTCGACAATTTCCTCTCTGAACCTGAAGTCTATGCTGATATGGTAACAAGTAAGCTTGGATTCAAAATCCAAGGACTCAAAAAGAAGACAACTCAAGTCGAAAAATTCGAAGTTGTAGACGATGAAGGAAATGCCATCGTCTGGGAAATGGATGACAGTGACGACGATGAATTGGACTCCTCACCTGTCAATGGAGCAAGTACCACAATCAAACAATCAAAACCAGAACCCCATAACGAAGAGGGCACCATTCACTATGCGCCCGTTGGATCTGATGAAGAGGAGTTAATGAACTCATTCAACGGAAACACTGTCAATGGCGTGGATGAGAACTGCGGCTCAAACTTACGCAACCGCAAAGTCGAGCAAACCGAAAAAGTCTCCGACATTACCGAAGAGAACTGAACATTCGTATAACAAGTGTGACATATGATATGTTCTCATTGTTTGTTACCGCCAAGTTTCCACTAGCAATAACGAGGAACACTGTCAAGTCTTTCCGACATTTTAAAGTATCTATTTAGTCGCTTTGATACCTTCTTTACTTCCATTCGTCAGTTATTTAAAATTCATCATATTAATCGGGGCAAAGTCTCTGTCGCTGTTACTTCATTTGATAACATATTGTTTGATTTTTACTTTGTAATTACTGCACTTGATATTATAATAATCCCATTATCAATATGACATAGTATAGTGTTATCAATATATTTTTTCAGAAATCCTGTTGATCAGGAATCAGCTTGGATCGCATTTTTATAATTAGTACTGACTGATTGCACTCCGCACTCGATTTCGTAAATCCAATTCTCACTCAACTTAATGGCGACATATGTGAGGGCAATGTAGAATAATTTTAATCCATTACTATTCTGGCAACTACTTCATCTTCCACAATGTTTCCTGAGAACCGCTCGATACTGCTACATTAGCTACGCCATTTGCATATGGCCTAAAAAAGTCTTTCTAGCACTGAAAAGACCGCTTCGTCTCATGATCATCTAAGCTTGATCCAATTTGGCTGGAAAAGACAGTTTTAAGGAACTGTTCCTGGAATCGTAATTGACTCTGAGAAAACCGCTTCGCCTCATGATCATTCGAGCTTGATGCATTTTGGCTCAAAGGACGATTTTAATATACTTTCTCTGAAATCTTAATTGACAGGAACCATCATATGACTTGAATAGTGGCTTTAATGATGAAGAACATAGGTTAAAATAAGTCTATTGCCAGCGATAGGGGCGTCCATTACAATTTGTCACTTAAATCAACAGCCACAAGTTTCGGCTTTTAAAAATCAAAATAGAAATAAAAATTAATGACATTCTAGGACTACTCTAAGCGTATTTGTCGGTTTTAAAGCTCTTGTGCTAATTATAGTGGAGAGCTTGTATGCGTGTGCCAAGGAACAGCCATGTTCCTGAAATCTATTTTGAATTTCTTTTTCTATTTTTAGTGCTTCAGCTATGCCAGCAGCGACGAAGAGCACACTACAGTATGCCAAGTTAGAAATTACTTCCCCGGTTGATGTAATGTGATAAGCACTGCACCCACACTATGGAAAATCTCATTTCGCCGAACGGATGAACCTTCTTTTGACCCCGGTAGATTTTAAGTTGAAACTAATCAGACACACAAACTTACCAGAATGTGCCATACTGTTGTCCGTCCTGATTGTTGCTGATGGGCTATTTTATTATAGTTACGGAAATGCATTCCATCATGATGTTACACAATAGCGGGTCATTAAAAACTGACAATCGCCAAGTAGGATGGTTCTTGTCTTTAATTCTCTGTACCACAAGAGACTCCATTTAGAATAACCAAAGTAGCTTGAAGCCCACTCCACGATGTGCCCAAACATTGTTACACATCATTCACACACCGGAGCAATAATAAATCGACGTTTCTATGAATTGCGGCCGCATTATTGTCTAAGCTTAAATTCATTGTTACGATTGTAAATATCTGTATTCCCTGATGCCGGAGCTAATTCAACCGAACGCAAAAATTAACCCTTGCTTCACGCGTGAATGGGCTTGATTTTGATTGTTGTCTAAAAAGCGGATCTTGTGCTTCCGACAGGATAATCGATTTTAAGTAAGACATGGAAAAAAATTGCGGTGAAATAAATAGAGTACGAAGGTCGCTCAACATTCAGCTTTAGAGTGTTATAGTGTTGAAAGTCATTACAGCTTGTGTGGAATTAATTTATTGTCGCTATTCGGTCTGAGGTTCCACTATCATCATCATCATCAATAGCAATCATTTATCGAACATCGCTACATTTAAAACCTCTCCCGCTTCCCGTCTCCAACACCTTCAGATACATTCCAATTAGCAACCTACCTTTCGAAATTTCAACCTTAAGAACCGAAATATATTCAAGACAAAATGAGAGAAACTTGGTTTGGAAACATTGAGTCAATTGAAGAAGCATTGATACTGGTAGAAGGTATGTAGCGAAAGTCTCCGCCCTGTTAGATGCTGCCTTGTCTCATTACTTTGACAAATTACTTATCGACGACATTTATCTCTTTTATCACTGAATTAACAGCCGCCAGATTAAACATATTGCCAAGAGTTCAAGGAAGAGTCAATGCCAGCGTCCACGCCATTCTGCGTTCAGGTACTTAACCATGCACTATTCCGCTTACATTAATTATTACATCAATATACTTATATTCAATTTATTTTCTTTTCAACAGGTGTCATATTTGTCTGGGATGAAATAGAGGCTGGTATTTTACGTTGGACCGACGGCAAGAGTAAGTTTCACTCCCATTTCTGTACTCTGCTAGTCAGTTGTTCAACTGGCAGCAGTAAGAGATAACGCTTCAACGGCAGAGTATTAACTTTGTATTTATCTGTAGAGTGGTCATCTTCCAAGGCGGTTGGTGATTTTACAGTTTACGTCGAGATATCGCCCGAGAATGTCCACAAAGCCGTGTGGGATAGACTGCATAAAAAAGTGATATCGTTTGTCACCAAAGATAATCGAAAATTTCATCTGGTTGCCTATTACACCCCTAAGGATGTTGCAGATAAAAATATAAAAGATTTACGGACGTGGGAGGTCGAATATAATCGAGGAAATCTGTTAAAAAAAGTTTCACCGCCTCAGAACTATTATTCAAAGAAAAACTCGGATGTAGTTAATATTCCTGCAGATTTCTGGAACAAAACTGTCGTAGAAGAAAATGGTAAATAGTCTAGTCTTTTTTTCTGTCAATCTATCAAAGAATCATCATTTCTAACACCTTCTCGTAAATAGTTCCCTTATCACCTGAATCGTTACCTGCAAATTCTGATTACCGAAAGCGTTCCAATTCATCACATTCCGACACTTCATTTTTGTTAGGAAGTCCTGTCAGTTCACCCAAATACGTACTCCCATCAATTTCAACCTTGTTCGAAATAGCTGATAAAGGCAGCTATAGATCGTCGAACGTTTATAGTTTGCAACGGTCCCGTTCCAGATCTTCTAGTCCATATAGTTTTCCGTCCTTTGTATAAACTCGTTTAGGACGAAACACCAACAGATATCGAAAAAGTATCACTTCAACGTTTGTACATAAGTAGAGTATGCATTTAGATTTTATTATGTGAACACTCAAGTTATCTTATTATGAGAAATGCAGTAGTTGTATTCAATCATAACTGTATCATATTTCTGATTTCAAGTTAGAATGAAATCTTATTGATTAATAGAATTTTATCTGTTTCAATCCTATCCATGCTGCTCGACATCATTTCTTTCCATTACATGAAACACAGATGTTGGAATGTTTCACGACCTACGAAGTTACACAACTTACAAAGACTGTTTAGCATCTAATAATAGACACAGCACTGAAACTTCTGTCCTGAACATTTTCAGACGGCAATGAAACTAAACTTAGAACGCATCGGTCAATTAAGTGGTTTGCGTTTAAAAATAATACAAATCGCACATGACGGCATCACTTAGGCAAAAAGAATGCGGCAAATGCGGGCTGCAGCTATGGTTAATTTCGTTCCATTTCGAAAGTAATTTTTCCGGAGAGTTTGACTCTCAACAAGCTTTTCGTTGTGTCACCAGTCCCGCCTTAACAGCCCGTGTCAGAATTTATTTCACATCGAAATCATGAGCACGCGTTTGTTTCCTTTGTTCCTGCCTTTCGTTGCGGAATGTGGGAACAATGGAATTAAAATTGATCTGAAATTGAAGCAAGTCGATGTAATTAATTGATCAATGTGGGAGAAACGAGCAACAAACTGCTGCATCAGTAGTTGCATCTCCGTTTCTCGCCTGATGCATTTTCCGTTAACACAAGTAGCGATTTCTGTATCCAAACATTATCAAAGCAATTTTCATATACTGCTAGTATCACCCAAAATCCAGAAATCGCTTATCGACAGCAATATATCTCTGTGTACAGTAGGTCTGTTAGTTAGTTTTACTTATTTCTCCAAACTGAATTAAACCGTCGGATGGCGCAGGATTGGGCAATGAAGGCGAATAATCGAACTAAATGCGAATTTATTTCTGTGATTGATTGACCATTGATCCATAATCTTCGGTACCGACATTACTAATGTCTAGCAAAAGATTTGACGTTTAGTTGAGGCGCCGACGATCAGACTTGTATCAAAACAGAAATTAAATAAGTATACTGGTTTACGTTTTGGTCTCACATAGAATTCACAAATTTTAGAATCGACCACTAAGAACAGAACCATATTATAATTCATGTTTGGTTGCCCCGCTCTTCGGTCAATGAAATTGAGCCTCGAATTAAAATATTAAAATTGTGAAAACGAAACAACCAACGAAAAACAAAAAAAAAACCTGAAGAGACAAAACAATAGAAATCTGTATTTCTAGTGATGCAGGAAACACATTTTGGGTCAGTCAATAATATGAGAGATGCTTTGCTTGTAATTGAAGGTATTTATATACTACTTTCTAAATTCTCGGTTTACGGGTCGACGAACTTGTGGACAAAATTATTTCTCTTTATAAATGCTAACATTCTTGCCGCAACATTCCTAAACAAAAGCTGCTCGTACGGGTTTACTTCCGAGAATAAAACAACGGCCTGGTAGCAAAGAAAAAGATTTTATCCGGTCAGGTGAGTGCATGTTATATGCGTCGTTTAAGTTTCGCGAACGCAAAGGCACTAAAACTATACAATCAAAAAGGATCTGTATACGTATGGGATGAAGAAGAGTCTGGAATTAGAAGGTGGACAGATAACCGCAGTAAGTTATTTAATTTATTCCCCAGTCGAATATGATCGGTAGCCTTACTAATGGACTCTTTTACTGACGCATGTTTAGAGTGGTCCAGTTCCCGGACTATGGGGGACTTTGTTGGCTACGTTGAAATGGTAGACAACAGTAGGATGCAACCACCATCATACAATACACGAGAACCTCTACACAAAAAAGTAATGTCTTTTGAGACATCAGATGGCCGGAGATATCATTTGGCAGCTTACTATAGCATAACGGATTTGGATAACGGTGTCTTGATGCCGCCAAACCCTTCACTGGTGCAAGTTGAAACGGGATATTATCGTCGACTACGACAAAATAGAGATGTTCAAGCTATGACGCATATTTATTCTAAAACCTTCGATAGTGCTTCAAACGGTTTGTCAGATATTCTATAGAAACGATACTGCTCATATTTTAAATTATAACACACCGTTAACTTAGGCGCTGATTTAAATTCTATCAAGAGCTTTGGCACAAATCAGTTTAATTTAAATTTGACGGAATCTCATATGCGCCGCCCATCAAATGACCTTCGTGAAGAAATTTCACCAGGTCTTCCATCTGTCTCGACTCTTTTTGATGTGGCAGATAAAGGAAATCCCAAAGTCCATTTATCGTCTCCATCCCAATCACCTGATTCGTTTTGGTATCATCGCAGATAATTTTATAAATGAAACTACACCAAGGAATACTTCATTGTGGCCCTATTTAAACACAACTGGCGAAGCTACGAGGAGGATGTTCAGCTGGGGAATGTCGACCGAAAGCTTAGATTATAAAGATGATCGTGTATCCATATACAGGAATTATAAAGCTATCTACAATTGTCTATCTCATATTATCATAGAACATTAGAGTTGAGAAAATATGTCGGCAATAAGAGAACTGAAGAAGAGGCTTCTGGTTTTCATGAAGGATCATGGATGATAGCGAAATTATTTAAGAGTATCTACTAATATTTTGAGTATGCGTAAAATCCTACGCTCTGCGTTTAAAAATATGGAATGAATATTTTGAATCATTTCTCGAAATTACCTCATCTGGCTAAATTACTTCATCCGGCAACTCCTACAACTCCGAAACTCCACAATATGCACATCATATTCACGTTTCATCATTTGCTGAAGTATAAAGGAAGAATCCATTACCAGGTATTCGAATAGGTATCACGATGATGCAAAGGAATGCGGCACCGCGCGTTGCAGACTCATCAACAACCGTTGATTTGAATTCATGATGGATTCTTCTGGCAATGCCCGCAGTTTTCTTACGGGTACAGCAATTGCGCACCAAGAAGCAACACTGAATTGTTGCTTCTTTCAAAGTCAGTTTTGAATCAAGCGACAGAATAGGCGAACGTTGTCGACAGCTAATTGCAGTCCACGCTGATTGCCGAGCTGAAAGCGGCGCCCTTTTGACCAATCAACTGGTGACGGGAACTTCTAGTTGCGCTTTGTAAAAATTCTGGTGCTTACATCAATTCAGAACAGAGATCCAGATTTCTTCTCAACTCTATCCAAAGAATTTGCAGCTTTCCGGAAGCGAACAGTATATTGGCTTGTATTCCTACTCTTTGATAGCCGGTGTTGAACTCTCACGACGAACGGGTCGACTAACAACGATTAAATGCCCCTGTTACCAGATACTCGGCTATCATTCTAAACTTAAAGACACCTGAACAAAGAAAAATAGAGTCTCCCTTCTGAAACTGATGGTAATTGACTTTTTAATATCAGTTGTCCTTCCGCATTGAGTCTTTATTAAACAGTCAGAGTGCATTCTCAACACGCAAACAATAGGAGAGTCTCTTTCGTTGTACTTCCCGATATAAATGAAAGAAACATATTTTGGGTCCGTCAATAACACAAAGGAGGCATTGATAATAGTGGAAGGTAAGATGATATATAAAGCGCTTGAGATCTTACTAGATAGTATTAATTTTTTGAGATTCTTCGAATAACGTAAATATATGCTTCCCCATCTGCGAATGTACCCACTTTATCTCATTCCTCTAAAGCTGCTCGAACTGGTTTCTATCCACGGGTAAAACAGAGACCCGGCACGCAGGAAAAGAAACGTATTCGCTCAGGTAGTTGCGTTGGATGTATCAATGGTGCCATATCATCACTTGCTCACGCTGAAATTGAGTATAGGTTCGGTCTACGTTTGGGACCAGGACGAGGCAGGGATAATTAGATGGACAGACGATAGGAGTTAGTGTTTTAATATCAATGTTCTGTTTTATAGAGAAAAAATTGAAATATTTACATCCTTGTCTTTTTAGAGTGGTCAAATTCAAAAAACATCGGTGATTTTGTCGGTTATATCGAAGCGACAGACAATTCAGTAAGTCAACATTCAACGTCATCGAATTCAGCCCCCCCGGAGCCCCTCAATAAGAAAGTCATATCATTTGAAACCAAAGAGAGACGTAAATTTCATTTGGTGGCATACTACTTTGCCTCAGATGTTAAGAATGGCTACCTCAACCCACCTCCCGGTGGTTTAATTAATATACCGCCTAGATATTATAAGCGACTTCGACAAAATAAGGATATGCAGATCATGTCACAAATATATGCAAGTTCACTCGAGTCGTCATCTTTCGGTAAGTTGATATCAATCTATCTACATTTTGAATGCAAAGTAATGAATTTTTAATTTTCGGTACAAGATCATATCCTCACAACAAGCAATACGTTCGATACCCAATGTTGCTCCTCGACAAATCTCGACCATGATGAAAGCACTGTTGTTCTCCCTTCTGTATCAGGATTGCTCAATATTGCAGACCAAGGGAGTATGAGTTCAACGAACTCGTTTTCAGATAAAAAGGGAAAACATGATACGCCGCCGCCGTGGAAACCCTACTGAATGTCTGGAAATATTGTATCAGCCTAAAAATGAAATTATTTCGAATCAGGCAGCGAATTTTCACGAAAAAGACCTACACTTCGACAAGACGTGAAGTGGGCCCGGGTTCCGGACTTGACCAATTCGTCGTGATCCCAAATAAACGGCCAAAGAAAAAGAAAAAGGTCTATTCCCTCGCTGCAGAATTATTTCTGCATTACATGGAATCAGTTTGATGAATGTAATGATACTGCTGATATTGACGAAATGTAACAATTTATTTTAAATGATAGACAATTCTAGAGGTACTATATATTGTATGATATCATATATTAACAAATAGGCATCCCGTTATCATCTATTTTTACTGTCTTCACATGGTCTACTATCATGGCTCTCTTATTAATGGACCCACCAGATGGCCAAGTTGGTAACCATTGATTCTTGGCAGCCCAGAAGTTGCCCATGGCATTGTTATCATAATTTTTCCATGGCTTCCCTGGCATATCGTCTCTGAAGTAGGCACCAGTACCTCCTACTGCTACATTCATAATCAAGAAGAACTCTCTATCAAATGGTGCAGATAAAGAGTCACCCCAAGGGTTGGTACCAGTTTTGAATTCACCATATTTCCAAAAGCCCCCGATTTTGCTAAAATCGATAGTAAATACCACTTGACCATCGGTATACATAGTGATACCTTTGGATGTCCAGTCGACGGTGTATGTATGGAAGTCGTCGGCGAAAGTGCCTTGAGGCTTCTGAATCGTTGCATGCGTCATCGGGTATCGATTTTCTTTGTAGCTGAGTCCCCAGTGAAGTGTACTACCGACGGTATTGGCCCCATTGGGAGCATTCATGTTTCCTCTAGACTCCATGATATCAATTTCACCACTGAGAGGCCATTCACCATAAACTTTATATCTTGGTAGCAACCAAATCGCGGGCCAAATCCAGTCACCCTGGGGAATCTTGGCTTTTACCTCGACACGAACGCCTGGTTTAAGAGTGAATCGGGACATCAATTTCCCACTCATGATGGGATTGATGATGTATCCTCCTCTTGTCGCGTGCGTTCACAGCCATAGAATTCAGGGCTAAAAGGTGGTCATCAGAGATATGCGCAAAATGCCATGTTTTAAAGTACCATATACATACCGCCCGGTGCATTTTCCAGCCGGAATAGTTAAAACATATCTTCCTTCCGGAGTATTTCCCACCACCGCTGCTTCACCCAAGTGATCAGCAGTCAAGGTTGGTAGAATATGCAATTTCCCGTCTTTCACAAATGTGTTGTTACTGCTGTCAGAGTACCACTGAAACTCCCTGTTATCCAAGAAATATTAGTCACTTATTCAGTTTCTGATAGTATTTACTAAGAACCCACCAATTGCCACCTCCATCTAATTCGTTGGCCAAAGACCACTTCTGGGTATCAAAAGAGTCGAACTGATCACTAGCGGATTGTACTAAACAGTTGTCAGGTACAGTAGGCGGGGCACCTGCAAGTTTTGGCACGGCCGCTGCAAACGCAACAAATTGGATGGTCAAGAAAGCCGCAATTGACAACTGCATATTTCTTGAAGATGTATATAATGTTGACTACTGAACTTTGAGCGGTGGGGATTCGACACTTATATAGTGTTCATTCTGATGACATCGGAGAAGCCCAGGCGCTAACATTCAAAAGCGATTTATAACGCCGAGAAATTAAAGTGAAACTATGCTATATCATCATGATGAACGTCGATCACAAGAAGGCTTAAATTACCAAATTTTGTTTGTTGTGGATACTTAACATAATACAAAGCAATCCCCCGCATTAAACACAAGACTTCTTACTTGCCACGAATCAGAATAAAATCACGATGTAGGCGAAGTCGAAGTCGAAGAATTTCAATATAAATAGGTTTCGAAAACAAGCAATGGCGAGATGGTAAAAAGTAAGTGTCTTTGCCCTTTCTGAAAATGCATAGTGTCGAAACATTCTCGGGCCAGTTTGTAATCGCCAAAGCGAACTGAAAAAAATGGCGACAACCTCGGCCAAATAGAACCACGATTGTAATAGTCATTTGCAATTATACTTTGAAAACTTAGTGTGGAGAAATTCAAACAATCGTTGGAGAAATAGTGCATAGTCTTTATACGAAATACTAGCGCTTGGAAATTTGTCAACTCTTGGATGTCAAATTTATTAACAACGTTCTTCAAAATAAACGAGTGAACTTATACTTAGCAAATGAGTATTTAATATACAAAAATATTTTACATAGGCATCTTGTCAGGAGTAATGCCAATGTGATTCTAGCAGTTTACCAGGATCTTCCGTCTCTCGGTGAATTCAATGCACCAAAACCTCCGAGTCATTTAGTTACATTTAGGAGCTCCATTTTCATCCAATGCTGTAGTTTTTACATAATCTACGACCATGGCTCTGTTTTGGAGGTTCTCGCCGGTTGGCCAAGTTGGTAACCATTTATCCTTTGCGTTCCAAAATTTGACCATAGCATCCGAGTCCTTATTTTTCCATGGCTTTCCAGCCATATCGTCAGGGAAGTAGTTTGCAGTTCCGCCGACCGCGACATTCAAAATCATATAGAATTCTTGATCAAAGGGAGCAGCTAATGAGTCACCCCAAGGATTGGTACCGTTTGTGAATTCACCGAATTTCCAGAATCCGCCAATCTTTGTAAAATCGATATTAAATACGACTTGACCGTCCGTATACATAGTGATACCTTTAGTAGTCCAGTCTAAAGTGTAAAGATGGAAATCATCGGCGTATGTTCCACTTGTCTTGTTGATAGTTGCGTGAGTTTTAGGATAGCGGTTTTCTTCGAAACTTAGCCCCCAGTGTAGAGTACTTCCTACGCTATTTGCGCCATTGGGAACATTAAGATTTCCTCGGGATTCCATTAGATCGATTTCACCGCTGAGTGGCCATTCTCCGTAAACTCGATTTTTCGGTAAGAACCAAATAGCGGGCCAAATCCAATCACCTTGAGGAAGTTTTGCCTTGACTTCCACACGAGAGCCTGGTTTAATGGTGAATTTCGACATCAATTTACCACTCATAATTGGATTAATGATGTTGGCTCCTTTCGCAGCAGTTCGTTCACAGCCGAAAAACATGGCCCTAAAATCACGAATTTTAGTTTTCTGAAAAACCTTCGTTATTATTATTGTTAACGTACCTTCCAGTGCATTTATCCGCTGGAATTGTCAATACGAATTTTCCATCTGGAGTATTACCAGTAACGGCTTCTTCGCCCAATTTCTCAGTTGTGAGTGTTGGTACGATATAAAGTTTCCCATCTTTAATATATGTATTATTTGTACTGTCGGAATACCATTGAAACTCCCTATAATCAACAGATATGAACGTGATTAGTGAAAGAGCTCAAACTTTTTCGCGGCGGGAGAGTAAGGGAACATACCAATTGCCGCCACCGTCCAATTCATTGGCTTGACTCCATTTATCAAGTGAGTCAAAATTGTCCGTAGCCGCTTCGATTAGGCAATTATCAGAAACTGTGGGTACAGTGCCGTTGGTATATTGTGTGCCATTTTCGTTTGGGGGAACATAAGGGGCGGTTCCATTATTCGGGCTTGTTGAATTCACTGCAGGTGTGGCCCCAATGTTGGGTGCTGTTACATCAGCCATTGGCGGATTCACCGGGAGGGGAGTATTGGCGGCATTAGTCTCACTTGATACAGAGGGAACTGAAGTTGCGGGCGTGTAAGCTTCTAGAGAGCTCGTAACAGATGTCGGAACGGCAAATACGTGATTGAGCAAGAGTGCAAGAAACAGTAATGATTTTGAAGGCATTGTAGCGATTTCAAATTGATGATTTATAGGAGGTATCTGGGCACTGTTTATATTAGATCCAGCATAATAAATCTCACACTCACTGATGAGCCGTTGCTCTCTATGATGCATTTCCATTAAGTTGAAATAGTCCGTTTATTCAAACGAAATGTTTGTCTGGATATCAGCCCAAAACCGCAGAATACAAAAATGGGAATGACCGCAACGTCCAAATTAAGCTGGGGATCATTGCGCGACGCAAATCAGCAACTTCGTACCATTGAATAACTTTCAACCTCACGCGCACTTTCATCAGTCATTTGCTGAAGTGAATCAATTTCTAACTTTTTCCATTTGTCATATTATCATCAATGTGCGTTGAGCTTCCGGGAGCTTATCGTTTGTAGTACGTGCTGTAAGTAATATAGGCGCAACGAGATAGTGGGTTAATCTTATGTTTCTCAAGCCGGAAAAAATTCAAAAATCACAAAGATCAGGCCTGGCGGCTAAATTATACTTTGTTCTTTTATTAGAAACGAGTGTTATCAAACAGATGGAATGGGCATTCCGATGCTAGATGACAGGGCGGCCGCCCTTAATTTAGCTACAATCGTGAAAATAAGGGTGCTTATAGGATGAAATAATCAGAAACAATGAGGGAATCACTGTAACACAAAACTTGATCGTACTTTATTTACACTTAGTGACTTTAGTCCTGCGGCACCAGTTTTGCAATTCCAAAAGCGGCGGCCGCAGCCAAAGCACCAATCACTGCTGTCTCAATAGCCCCCAGGAAAGGACTTTGAGTGCCCAAAATCCGTCCTTTCACAAATCCGAATACAAAAAGACAAATGATTGCAACTAAACATGATATCGGAAGAGCTTCATGAGTTTTCTCAATGAAGAAATATGGAATAAGTGGAATCATCCCTCCAAACAGATACGAAAATCCAATTGTCAAGGCAGAAATAATAGAACGGTTCGGTGACGGCCTGGACAGATTGACTAAAGAAAATTGGAATTACTTTAACCAGCTATCCTTACGTGAGTGCCACAACAGATGTAATAACTCACGCTCAAATCGCATCATAAAATCCACAAATTTCTCTTCATCTTGAGTCAGTTTTTCAATTAGCGGCTGTACTATTTGTAGCAGGACAATTGCCATATAATTAACATTTCGAGTTGCGAAATTGCAATCCTTTAAGATGCAGGCATCATCGATAAAACCACTCACAAGATTCTTTGTCTAATCCGTACGGACTAAAGATGTCGACTATCTCTTGGACCTCTTCCTCTGGGCATTCCCGGACTAGAATTCAATGATTATAGGGTTGGTACATCTATCAAATCTGAAGACTCCAAAACAGTTAACAAACCTTCGGCGAATTCTCGTTGCTTCTCTGCATCGAAATGATTAATTTCGCTCCGTCCTGCCAACCACCTGTAAGTTCTGATCAATTACAGAGCATATTTGTAAGCTGTTTTGACGTTATCCGATCCATACCCTCCTAAAGCCATGGAGATTGAGCCAGCAATGATTTCAGCTAATCCAGCCGCTACAACCAGTCGAGAGCTTTGTAGAGCTGATAACCCAGCAGTCAAAGCAAACGGAACTGTCAGACCGTCCGACATTCCGATTATGACATCCCGCACGACATCGGCGGCCTCGAAATGTTGTTCGACATGAGGTGTGCGATTGGCGCTAAATTGGGATAGGGTCCTGGCAAGGCGAGAATGTAGAGGAGGATGTGAGCTCGGCAAAAGAGGTTCATTTTCTGCATTTGTCGAGGATACCATGGCTTAAAATCTATTTTGAGTACGGAAATTAAATTAATTTGCGTCTAGAAATTCCGTTTTGTCTCGACAATCGGTAACCCTAGCAACGCCATCACGTAATATATTTGAAAGATGTTCAAAATTAGATCAGCATGGACACAAATCAATCATCTATTCTGAGTTGAGTTGCATGGATTTACGTTGTATTTTTGGACTTTCTTCCTATAGCCTTCATTAAAGGCTAGCATAGTTTGGATTATTTCAAATTAGTGTGCTTGAAACTTGAAAGCCATTCGGTCTTGATCCAAAGCACTCAAGGAAGATGTTTCCTATCATGGATTAGTTACATCATGGTATTAAAGGTTTCAACCGAGAGACTAGAAGTAACATAGTGCAAATCAAAAGGCAATTGTTTCTACCATCCTTGTCATCGTTGGTACAAAAATTGCCATGTCAACCTGCGACTTCCTCCTACTCTATAATATCATCTCATAAAACAATAAGTATGCCTGCGCTCTTTTGACCTCATCCAGGGATGAATACCGTACTCTTGAATCAGACGCATATATCCATACTTCCTGTTCTTCAAGTTTTTCACCTGAGAGTGATTCCGTTTCCTGTATCTCCGGTTGAGGATCAGGTGATATGTGAGACCGAAAGTAACAAACGTAATGGCCACCATTCAGCGTTCCCATATGTTCGACGAGACCATACAATCGATATTTGTATGCGAAAGACAGTTTAGGGTTAGATTCGTCTTCAAATGTTCGTTGCCCGCTTCCAGCATCTTTATCGCATTTAGACACAGATTTCTCGGCAGCCTTGCAATCGCCAGATAGCGAATTTGGGCAAGTAAGAGATGTAGTTTCGGATTGACGGGCCACGAGCGTTAAATTATTATATCGATCGTTGGTTTCGACAGCAGTCTGCAAACGCTCCAATTCTTTCAGTAGTCCTAGTGGAACACAAAATGCGGAATGATCTTCAACATTATTCTGTTCATTGTGCAAATTGAATTCCCCAAATTTCCACTCCCATTCAATGGGAAAATCAACTTGATCGTCTATTTTTTCCATACTGATGTTGCCCCTCCTAGATATGACTTGTTGAAACCGTTTTATATGACAAACAAGAACCTTCGGAGGCTCCGCGACAACAAATCGTTTGAAGGCTTTCCGCAGTGGAAATTTTGATTTCGTCGGCGCCGAAGTTGTCTTTTCACCTCTACCGCTGATATCCTGCGCGTTAGAAGCGCTTAGAGTAGAAATATCGTCGGTCCCGCTATCAAAGTTTTCGGAGGTATCTGAAACCTCATCGAACAGGGAGGCAAGATTTGTGGGTTCGTACTCATCATCGCTATAGACCGTCATCGTTATATCTCCATTCTCCTCTGAGGCATCGTCCTCAAAACTGAATTCCTGAACAATTACATCCGACATTGGCTCATTTACCAGTGTGACGTCTACGTCCATGTCATGACTTGTCATATCATTCCCGTTCTCTCCATCATGGTTCGAATCCGAATGTTCCACGACGGAACTTGGATTTCGCAATTTCCAGCAATTCTCGCATGCAAACTTATTGTCACCATTTAGAATCTCAACCTCTGCAAACTGCTCTAAACAGTTTATCAAATCAATCTTTGCCGCCTGCCGATGGCGTTTCTGATTTTTTTCGGATGGATCAAAATGAGACGGTCCGATTAATATGTTCAATAGCCGACTATGTCCTTCGCTCACTGGAAGCGATGGATCCATAGCGCCTCTATCAGCTGTCAGATCCAAATTCTGTATACTGTTGACAACATGATCAACCAACTCTGTCACGATAGATCTCGCAATGTCATCGGCTGTTTCTTTTGATCCCGACGTCCCTTGAGCTTTTGCCGAGCTCTTCCTAATAATGCCATCTAGAGGTTTTGAAGAAGGAATAGGGAGAGAAAGATCAAGGAAGTCCTCATAGCGAATTGAAACATGCTTGCATGTATCGCAGATGACGAGCGAAGCTAATACTCCTCGGAACAGTTCGTCAATAAAGGTTTTTCCGGGTCGACACTGAGACTGGTGGCCGCTTTTCGAAGACTCGGATTGAATACCATCAAATAAGTGTCGCAGGAATTCATGTGAATCTTGCTGTCGATAACCTTTGTATTGTTTGTACTTCTTGCCAAGCGTATCGAAAAGGGTGCGCGGGACGACGGTTTTCTTTTCTGAAGAATTGAGGTTATAAAGTGTATTCCAAAAGGCAGATGTGAGTGGACCGTATCGATGAGGTGATGGTTCGCTTGACGAATGATGTTTCTTAATGAGTGACTCAAGAGATAAAGAGTGTGCTAAAACCTGGAAGGGGGTTAAACACCATATGAAAGGAACGCTGGAATCAAGGACATATCTACCTGTAGTACAGAATTGAAGAAGCATGTATTGCCGAGATTAGATAATCCACTGAACGGAGCTCTATCATCCTTTTTATCGACGCCTTTGCCTCTTTTGGACTTCTTTCGCTCAGCTTGGCGAAAGAAAGAATCCTACTTAATTACCTGTCTTTCTGAATAACGAAAAAATCGAGGCAGAAACCTTACCTTTTGAGGAATGGACTTTCGGAGTATCGGGTATAATTGTTTCTGTGCCTGTGCCATCTATCAAAGCCAAACATTCCTTCAAAACCACATGCTTTTCATTCGGCTCCACGTTGGTTTTACATTCGAAACAGAAAAATGTACGTTGAACCGGATCATAAAATAGTTTATGAGTTTTAGATTCCAAGCAATGAAACTCTACTTCTGAACTTGTGAATTTTTTGCAGCAAGTGAGGCAAATAAGGGTGGTGGAGCTCGAGACGAAAATGGACGAATTCGTAGGTTGTTCGATATTGTCAGCAATCGTTTCATCGTTTTCAGATAGCGAAGGAACAGCCTAGAATATCAGTCTGATATAAATCATCACCAATTTTTGTTAATGCTGCAATATAAGTATTGACTAACTGGTTCAATCTTCGCAAAGATTTTGAGGTTTTTCTTGATTTTGGCCACCTTTACGCATTTCAAATGGCTACATTTTTGTCGTTTCCTCGGTGGAGCCCCATTTTCTTCTGTCTCTGTTAGACTCTTGACTGAATTCTCGTCATCAATACTTAGTTCAACGCCGTCTATATATGCAAAAGCAAATTACTAAATTCGAACGCACGAAGAGATGAATCGTGCAGTCATCAACGTACTTTCGAGAGTCGAACCAGAATCATCAACATTTCTTTTTAATTCAACATTTTTCTTGGTCGACCTCTGCACCTTTTTTCGATTCTTCTTGCCTTTTGCCATCGTCAGATGCTGATTACGCCGAAACTACGCCAGTCCTAAGAACTCCGCGAACACGGACACGCAGCTCGAAAAAAATTTTATGGAGCAAGGCCGAGTAGAATTGCCTCCGCCGGATTAGATCTGATTCAAAATGTACAATTCTTAATTCTCTAAGGTAGCGTTCACAATAGCATAAAGATGGTATAACTTCAATGAATTCATCAGAGTGCAACTACATCTTCTCGTAATCGTGCTTTCATCACATTACTGACGTCCTGTGTGACGTCATATTCGTGTAAGTAGTACTGCCGAAAGCATATATACTGTAATCTCCAATCCTGTTTTCGAATGATTGCCCCAAATCAACGTTGAATCAAGAAATCATGAGCACCAAACAACAGCAGAAACCCAAATCCCAACAAGAGGAAACACTCAGAGACCAAGAAGAAGGCGAAACTTTTACTTCGACCATTGATCAAATGGAGGAAGAAGAACAAGACGTGGCAGAAGAGCAACAATCAAAGGAACCAGAGACTGAAGAAGAATTGCAACAGGAGCTCGAGCAGGAATTAAAAGATTTGGAGAGTTAAGAACATTGGGTGCGTTTGCCAACTCCGACCATGGTATTTAGATGTATTGATTAACCTCCATGCAACTGAATACAGAACTTAATCGGTGCCGTTAATTTTATAATTGACAGGAATACAAATGTCATTGGGCAGTGAAAGCATTTTGGGGTACTTGATTTTCTATGCAGTTGAATAGTCTTGACTGAAAAGTGTACGCATTCGCGCGAAGGGGTTTCTTCATTTATCATGTGCAACGTGTCGAACTGTAATGAATGGAGTTTGATGCAATATATTCAGAAATGCCAAACTGGTTGCCTCAAAATGACGTTCCAGGAACGTTGGCGGTCAACTTGATGTGGGTCAGTCATGGACTATGATAATGGCCTTCAAGAGTCGCAGCAGATGGATAGATACAAATCATTCGCAGAAAGTAGGTCACGACAGAGCAGACGAGCATGTTGAAGTGCAAGTTTCAGTTTAAAAGATATGTTCCACTTTATTTGACATGAACTAAACAGAACGACAGTCCGCATTCTGATGCACCAAAGACAAAAACTCTTCTCGCCAAGTAGTAGAGGACAATCAGAGCAGCAGAACACTAACGAAAAATCGCTGTGCGAACGACAGAAAATGAACACCAGGAATTGTCAAATTGCCACTGGCAAACGAATAGAAAGAAAGAAGCAAACTTTAACAATGTTGTTAGGATTGGAATCCAGAAACACTCAACTGATTTAAAAACAAAAGGCTCTCAACGATCTTGGTGATAATTATTAATTCATCATAGCCGGAATCAGGCAAACCATGAAAATGGATTTCATCATCGAGCCGTAAACCACAAGAAATATAAAAGTGATAGCTTACCTTGTCAATTACTACAAACATAACAGACGGCAAAAGAAGCACTGCGACGAACCCTGTAGAAATACCAAAAGAGTGGCGTTAACTCTAAACCCAGCCCAAATCGTCCAAAGATTTATACAAGTGAATCTTCAGTGAAAGTTATCTTCAACACCGTTCAGCACTTTTTCTTTTTCAAGAGGCACCAAATAGGCAGGAGGTGCCATGCTGAGGGCGAATACAGACGCAAATTACCAACATCATAAGAACTCAGAATTCAAAAAATTAAATGAGAGAAAGAGCACATACCATAATAGAAGAGACGCTATAGAATTAACATTGCAAGAACATAAAAAAAAGAATAGCAAGAAAAAATCCTCTCATAGATCTTGGTGTATAAGAAAAAGTCCGCATTAAGAATGTCAACCTCAGTAGCGCGGGTATGTTGTAATCATCGAGGATAAGAATTAAGAAAGAAATAGCAGAAATAGCAAGAATAGCAACCACAATCGAAGAAAAATAGATCGAAAGTGTATGAGATATCCTAAAAAAAAAGAAAGCAGTCAGTGGAATTTATATGGCGGGGTTGCCATGGCAACCATTGACCCGTGGACTAGGATCCTAATTCAAGTCACGAACCTGTGAAAACTCACACTGCTATGTCGAAGGGTGCCTAGTAAGGAACCTCGATATTTCATATTCTTGGATTGCAGTCCTCCGCTGCTTGTGGAAGTATGTGCTAGCCTGTAGACTATTATGGCATGCGATCAGCCTCGCATTATACAAACGGAGGAATGACTCTTTCAAATGCGTAAAGTTGCCAGGGAGTAAAATTATCTATATAAATGTATCGAAAATACTGTACAGATTATATTACAATCAGCAATTTGATATGTATAGCAACTTTGTTGTACAATAGACACCATTGAAAACGAAATTTGCAATCCTTTGCTCCGCGTGTCACCTCTCCCGAACTACAAGACCACATCATCAATATCTAACCCACCACCGAGATTCCTTCTAATTTCATAACACATTACCGTCCCGTCCATATAAACCAGATGTACTCGGTAAAAGGTCTCCTCCGATCCCGACAACAGCGGTTGCTTCTCTTTCGCGATCTGGAGATTGACCTTCAGCTTCTGACTTGGTGCGACATGGGCGGGAAACTTGGTGGCTGTGATACCAGCTAACGGATATCTAGGGAGACTAGGAGCACGAGACGTAGTTGAAGAAGATGAAAAAGATGGCGGATTATCAGTAGAAGGACCGAGGTATGACTCTGTATGTAGAATATATCGATCCGGTTTCTTAGCGTCCGATGAGCATATACTATTATCCCAAACAGTTTTCCGTTAACAGAATTTTTAATAACCGCAGACAGTGCTACTTAAAACTCACCGAATGACTCTGACCACCGCCACTTTTCCTTTCTGACTTCCAATTAACATGGCTCCAAAATCTTCCAACTTACACATCATGCATAAACGATTAAAATGCTGTAACTCGACCCGATTGTCCGCGCGATTTACAATATCCCGAATACGAGAGGTTACTTCGAGATTCTCAGAGTTCGGCATACATAGAAACGCGTCAGTTTTCGTTGCCGCTACGACAGGAGGCGGAAGTGAGGTTGGTCGTGATTGTAGTTGAGAAGGTGCAATGACGCTATCAAATGAAGAAATATGTTGGTTGTCTTGGACGGATGAAGCGTCGTCAATCGGTGTTGATATTGTTTCTGGAACTGATGATTGTTGGAGTAACCCGTTAGTGGAGCCACTGTCGAAATCTGAATCGGCGTCGTAAAACTCGTTCGATAAATCGTCCAAGCCATCGCCGTCATCAAGGTCGTACTGTTCAACAACATACACTGTTTCAGGAGTGCTGGTTGAACTAGGGTTGTGTGAGGTCGATTGGGGAGGGACTGGTGGTGGAGAATGAGTGCGGGCGACAGCAGCACTGAAAGAATTTGGGGCCCCTTCGAGTCTAGGTAAGCTTTCATTTTCTGCTGTTACTTCAGTCCTGCTGCCTACTTCGTTGTCAAAATCAGAGTTCCTGTTTGCCGAGGATGGAGCAAGTGACGGCAACTCAAGACCTGATTCTTCAGTCGTCAGTTCCATTTCATCTTCTCGATATGAATGTATATCTTCATGAGACGACTGTGAAGATTCGTCATTCCCGGCACTGACAGCCTCGTATTCTTCTTGATTGCCTTCCTCTTCCGTATCAGGCTCGTCTCCTTCTACGTGAAAGAAATCTCGCAAGAAGGACCTAAATCTGCTCCTCAATTCTTGCTCACCTAATTGTATCCCGTTCTCAACTGTATCGCTGCTTTGATCCAGAAACCACCGCCACAGATTATCTAAACCACCTGACCCTTTGTATTCTAATCCCCCATCTTTATTGCTAATTGCGAAAGGATTCTTGTACTTCACAAACTCCATTGAGACATGTTTAAAGGATGCCAAGGAGAAGAAATTAACATGCCAACCCCATTGTTGCGATGGTATGATATTATACATAGTGCGACCTGTTGGAAGGTACCATATTCGCACCGTTGAGTCGATCTATAGTGGATAACAGTAACACAATGAGGTCAACGGGAGTTCCTTCTAACCGGATTAAAAGAGGAAAATTCTGCAGAAAGAGGCGGTATTGTTTCCAAAGGACGAAAAGATTCTGACATACCGATGTTGAAACTAACCACTTTCCGCAATCCGAGATGTCAATACAAGGGATATTGTGCTGATGTCCTTGCAGTATCCGTTTGTGCATTCCATTACCCAAAGGATCAGTCGTCATATTGTCACCGTCAGAAACTTCAATCGTTGATAAACTTGATTCGGCATGTCTTAGATCTGATCGTAGGTCCCAGACGGTGATTTGATGAGAATTGGCCGACACAGCGAGAAGATAAGACGGTCCGTGAGTAGTCGCACCCCAAGTCGATACTTCGTTGCTATTTGAATAAAGCAGAGTCAAATGTAAATTGAATGTTCGAATTCTCATACAAGAAAAGGTATACCTAAATCGTAAAGGAGTTCGATTCAAGTCATTGGTAAACCACACTATCACCTCTCCATCGTCTGCATCGGCGCAGTCATTTCCCGAACCCAAAACGAAGTCGTTAGCTATAAGTCCGTAACTCAAAGTTCATGTTTCATACATACCGCAGACTGCGACTAAAACTTCTTCAAAACCAAGGTTGCCGATTTTCATATAATTGATTGGCGGTTGCTAGACAAGAAACACAGCCCATTTAATATCTTTGCTAAATTTTTGCCTCATTTCCATTCACTTTTAAAAGGAATATTGAGTACAATATATTCAACATACCAGATGGTTTGGAACATAACCTTCGCCTTCTTGCACTTGCCATCCTTTCAACACTTGGTAGGATTTAGTCGGCCGGTTAAGACTCGAGTTACCCGAGAGGCGAAAGCAGAGAACGTCTCGAATAACTGCAAGGAAAAGGAACTCTGCATTCGATGCAACTAGATTCCTGTGTTGGTTGAAGGATTGATTTTCAATGTGTTATGCGTTAATATTGCACAGAAGAAACCGCAGACAATAGAAACTGAGGGAATGAACGGTTACATTCTCCATGGCTGAATACTGTGGATGAGATCGACAGGGATCTGATGAGACTCGTATATGGGAGTCACAGATAGAGCTGCATACTCTGGTATCATTTCTGAAATGGAAATTTAATTACGACGATGATGATAATTAGAGTGAGGCCCACTGTTCAATTTACGTTCCGGTCGAGGCCAACCAAGGTCGCTCAATCGCTAGGGTTTGCACATCTTAGAATACATGTGATGATAAAAATTTAGTATGTACTATCACGCTGAACCGGTATAGAATGATTTTATATCTGAGGATAACAACTTTATCAAGTTCCGATCATGTTATTCTCTAAAATCATCTCTCACTTAGGCAACCAAGTCGTCTCGGTCGACTTTCCACGATGGAGTCTATTGTTTTCTCTGCTATATTCGTCCTTACTTTTGAACATAAAATGTGATTTGGATGTAATGATGAATTCGTCTAATTACCGATGAAGGAATCTCGCAAGCGATGACAATCTTTTGCTCGCGTGACTGCGATTCTAATCGTGATCACTTGGGTTGAGAAAATATCAAAAGTCGAAATACTTGATGAATGCAGATACTTGTTAATAGCCATATCTAAAAATAGTGATATCCAAAATGAATTGAAGACAGATTAGTGTTGCAAGTAGCACAACTCTTGACTCAAAGCACCCTGATGCACATTTAAAGCAAGCAGGGCATTGACAATGCTGGATGGATGAAGAACAGAAAAAGGGCATTTCGGTCTTGCTCCAAATTCATCTTATAGATACCGTCAAAATGAATTAATTATGAATATATTTTACCATTTCTTTTACTGCGGGCAGTCGGGCACAAAACGTTTATAGTCGATTGAAAATCATTTTTGAATTGCCATGACAGTGGCGAATCGACGGTGTGATCAAAGTTTATATGCATAGATCAACTATTCTCAGACGACACTTCCGCAACAAGTAGTTTGCAAATACCATCGCCATAAGTTCCAAAACTTTTGCAATCCGACTTTCAATAGCTATACCATCTTTCGGGAACCGTTAAAGAATAGCTGGATAACAGAGAAAATCCGATATCGATTCAGAAATATACTGTTGATATAGTTGGCGATAGATCGACGCTCGAACAAACAAACACCAGACTATATATAGTATAGAAATGGCAAATCAAAAAACGAAGAATAGAATAGCTTCTACTGCTCCTTATGTTTCATTTGTCCTTATCACTGTTTTCCTCGTCGTTCACTTTTCAAGCTCCTTTGAATCTACTTCAGTACGCTCTATCACATCACCATCGATCGCAACTGTTGGAGAGATTCCAACCGAAATCCCTAATATCGCTCATTTCATAATACTCGGAAATACTAACGTCACCTTCTTACAATGGTTATCTATTGAATCTGCCGATTTTTATCTGAAGCCAAGTCAAATCTACATTCACGCCGACTCGCCCATTGTTGGAAAATGGGCCACAAAAATACAACGGAAACCAAATGTCGTTGTTCAAAAACCAGTGGATAAATTCGCCGTTATCAATGGTCATAAAGTTGTACATAAAGCTCACGTTTCAGATTTTATTCGAGCTAAAGTTCTGTACGACTACGGCGGAATTTACTTTGATCTAGACGCAATACCTTTAAAAAACTTTACAAAACTACGTCAATCCGGATTCGAATGCATTGTCGGAGAACAAGCCAACTCTGATATCGGTGTTGGACTGTTAATGGCTGCACCAAAAGCAAAATTAATTGGTGATTGGTACGAAAGTATGCAAAAGGTCTTTGACGGAAGATGGACGACTCATTCCGTTACTCTATTTACGAGCCTGCTATCAAAATATCAAAAGGACACGTTGATCTTGCATAGAAAATCTTTCTTTCCTTTGAGCTGGAGAACAAAAGATTTAGAATACCTTTTTAATGAAGGTGCCAGTGAGTTTGATTGGAACAATAGCTGGGCAATGCATCTGTATAATTCTGCCGTGGCAAAGCTCAATTTGGAGGGATATACGAACATCACAATCAAAGGCATTTTAGAGCGGAAAACTAATTTCGCTAGGGCTGTGTGGAAGGTGGTCGTGAATGCTTTAGATAAAGATACGATATCGGTGGATGATGTCACACCAGGAGACATGCAAGGCTATATTAATTGATTTCAAGATATGGGTGTGAAATTGATGTATATACTGTACATGATATATAATCTGTGTTTTGTACGATTTATGGAAATTGCCAAATTAGAGATCAAGCTTTGTGCACAACCTTTCGTGATATCGCAAGATAATGTATTAAAAGTGTTCATCTATTCGACAAATTACAGGAGACTATGGAAATAAAATATTGCAGAAAACACGGGCCTAACGCTACTAGAAAAAAATACATTTTCGACTTACTGATCAATATAAATACAAGAGACCAAAATCAACTACAAATTAGAAACCTAAACCTAAAACCAATGGATTTACTTGTTCTTATTCTTGGGAGGGGGTCGGTAAACACCAACAACCAAAGCGTGGTCACGTTCATAAGGTTCAAGGGTAAGTTGTTCCTGGGGCTTGATCTTCTCTTGTTGCAGTTTCCTGACTTCGTTAGCGAAAACTGTGGCAGCATCTACTGTGGAGTCAATACAGTTTGCCTAAACAGATTGGGTCAGAATCAGCTTCACAGCGACTAATACTCGAATCCACATACTTTGATAGAGATTACAATATGTCCACCGTTTTTCAAGAAATGATGGGCGTTAAGGGCAATGATACGAGCTTGATCACTAGTGACGAGGAAGAAGCAATTAAGTCAGAATGACGAACTCGGAACTCGTTCATTTAACAGATAATAGATGACTTACGGTTGAGCAACATCCGCGAATACGACATCAACCATACCAACGAGCAATCTGTATTTATGGGGATGACGGGCGTCTTCAATGATAGGAATAATGTTTGTTCGTTTCTTCGCAACGTTCATCAAGTCACGACCAGATCGGTGAGAGAACTCTACAGCATACACCAGACCCTCCTGCGAACGTCGAAAGATTTCATAATTAGTACCAAAGATTTACAACAAAAACGGAGCAAAATCAAGAAGAAGGCGATCAACTCACCGGACCAACAATATCAGCGACATGACTGACGGTTGTACCTGCTGAGGCACCCAAGTACAAGACTTTTGAACCAGGTGCAATATGGATTTTATCGACACCACCGAGGATACCAGCGGCCAACTTGGAGCGGAAAGGATTCCAGACTCTGTATTCGACTTTGTTACCATCAGGACCTTCGACGGCAACTCGTTTTTCTCCGTAAACAGCTTCACCGGGGACGAGGGACTTGGTGACGAGTAAATCTTCTTTACCACGGGCAACGAAGACACCTTCGTGACGATGAGGTTCGATGATGACTTTGGCTCCACCTCTGGCACCACCTCTTCCTCCTCTTGCTCCACCTCTGCTACTGCCTCTTCCTCCTCCTCGACCACCAGGAGCTCCTCCACGTTTGAATCCACCTCTACCACCTCCTATTAGAAGTCAGCAGGTAAAGTGAACAGCAATGAAGGAATGGCAGAAGAAGAGTCAAGGTCGAATAAAACACCACAATCAAAACGACAAGCAAAAAAATGAGTGACAATTTGTCTCGTTAGATTCGGATTCATGTCGATCCATAACATCTTTCTACAAGATTTTCATCATCGCTCTGAATTGACCATTTTTCACTGACCAAGGCAACCAGCGAACGATCCGTTTAAAAGAATTCACCATCTCAAGAGGATGATGAACCAGAACAGGATGCTGCTTTGGGCCTGTAAGCAGTAGGACAACTACAGAACTCAAATCTCTAAGAAACGAAAGAAGTTGTGCACTCCAGATCGACACATACCTCGACCACCACCACGAGCTCCTCCTCCTCTACCACCGCCAAATCCACCTCGGCTACCACCTCTAGATGAACCTCTTCCTCCTCTACCGCCTCCAAAGCTGCCTCTTGCCATTGTGATTGTACGTTAAGGGTGTGAAAGTGAAAAAATGAAAATTGAAACGGAGTTCAAAGTGGTTTAAGGAAATTGTCTGTCGACAAAAAAATATCTGAAACCGCATTTGTTTAAATCCAACGCGTGACTGAAGCCAGATTGGTTACCATGGCAATTGGGTATTATTTCTAGTCCATAGAAAATAATGAAATTTCAGATTCTCGAGAACTTTTTCGATGAAATAATTGTAAACTGATTCAAAGTTTTGCTACTTTATTTTTCCACCATAAAGGACAAATTTACTAATGATACAACTCTAATGGTCTAACTTGAATTTTGAAAATATCTATTGGCAGATAGGTGTTCCGTTATCATCTATTTTTACGGTCTTCATATGATCTACTATCATGGCTCTCTTATTAATGGACCCACCAGATGGCCAAGTTGGTAACCATTGATTCTTGGCAGCCCAGAAGTTGCCCATGGCATTGTTATCATAATTTTTCCATGGCTTCCCTGGCATATCGTCTCTGAAGTAGGCACCAGTACCTCCTACTGCTACATTCATAATCAAGAAGAACTCTCTATCAAATGGTGCAGATAAAGAGTCACCCCAAGGGTTGGTACCAGTTTTGAATTCACCATATTTCCAAAAGCCCCCGATTTTGCTAAAATCGATAGTAAATACCACTTGACCATCGGTATACATAGTGATACCTTTGGATGTCCAGTCGACGGTGTATGTATGGAAGTCGTCGGCGAAAGTGCCTTGAGGCTTCTGAATCGTTGCATGCGTCATCGGGTATCGATTTTCTTTGTAGCTGAGTCCCCAGTGAAGTGTACTACCGACGGTATTGGCCCCATTGGGAGCATTCATGTTTCCTCTAGACTCCATGATATCAATTTCACCACTGAGAGGCCATTCACCATAAACTTTATATCTTGGTAGCAACCAAATCGCGGGCCAAATCCAGTCACCCTGGGGAATCTTGGCTTTTACCTCGACACGAACGCCTGGTTTAAGAGTGAATCGGGACATCAATTTCCCACTCATGATGGGATTGATGATGTATCCTCCTCTTGTCGCGTGCGTTCACAGCCATAGAATTCAGGGCTAAAAGGTGGTCATCAGAGATATGCGCAAAATGCCATGTTTTAAAGTACCATATACATACCGCCCGGTGCATTTTCCAGCCGGAATAGTTAAAACATATCTTCCTTCCGGAGTATTTCCCACCACCGCTGCTTCACCCAAGTGATCAGCAGTCAAGGTTGGTAGAATATGCAATTTCCCGTCTTTCCGTCTTTAACAAATGTGTTGTTACTGCTGTCAGAGTACCACTGAAATTCCCTGTGATTTCACAATAATGAGCACAGTACAGTTGAGTTACTTCAATACGCGAAAACTTGGAACGCACCAATTGCCTCCTCCGTCCAGTTCGTTTGCTAAAGACCATTTTGCCATATCAAGTGAGTCGAATTGATCACTTGCTGATTGAACTAAACAATTTTCTGGAACGGCAGGTGAAGCGGTCGCCTTATTTGGTACTCCTGCGGTAAAAGCGACAAATTGGATGGTCAAGAAAGCAGCAATAATCAATTTCATCTTGTAGCCGGTAGGTGTGTTAACGAGAAGTAAAGAATGTTAAATACATGAGTGGCCATCCGTCTCTTATGTAGGGGCCAGATCCGAAAAGGTACACAGTCCCTCCACAGGTTTTACCGACTTTTAAATATAATTTAAACCGCTCTTATATTCTTATCTGGATGAAACATGTTGGATATTATATATGACAATGGAAATCAGTTTTCGAATTGAACCCGACACCTAAAATATCCCGCGAATCATGACTATTTTAGACTGATCATGGGCGAAGTCAAAAGTCAAAATACCACAATACAAACGCAAAGCAAAAACAAGCGAGGGCTTTTGCAGGAGTGATTAGATGCTGTTTTGTGGGGAAAAATTTCTGCATCAATTGTTCCAACAAGTCGGATAAAAATAGACGGAAGCAGAAATCGCCAAAGCCGTAACAATCATGACATGCAACAAGGTCAGATAAATGATGATGGTTTATTGGCCAACAAAGTAGTACGTTCACCTTGTCATAGATGGTGCACGATAATCAGAAAAATTGCCCCGCATAACGGATTGGCAACAAACTAGATAATTCCGAGAAAGAATATGTCCACATAATGTTGGTAAAAAATGATCAAAAGCAGTTGCCTAACCAGCATTTCATTATGTTGTTTGGAAAGATCAACTGTCGGTATCAATACAAAGAGGATAACCTGCGCTACATTGTTCCAACTACGACTTTGGGTAAAGTCTGTAGTTTTCTCCAGCTAGAATATCAACATTTCGACTGCATGAACTAGATCAAGATGTTATACCTCTGTGCACATAGATTCCAACATCCAGATAAAGACCAGAGTTCCATTTGTTTTATTAATATACGAAGTTAAATTTTATTACATTAGCAAGAATAACCGTACTAGACTTAACAAATAGGCAGCGCAAAAAATTACATCAATTCAACAGTTCTCTTTTGCATTGACATTTCTACAAAGATTCATTGCTGTTTTTCTTGGAAATCAACAATATTGATTGCACCACATTTAGCAATATGATTAGGTCCATCTTCCCAGATATCAGTATGGGTTACACCGTTTTTTGAATAGTAGGTACCAAACTTGACGGCTTTATATTCGAAGGATGAATACTTTGCACAGTCAATATGAGCATCGAAAACCCAGTAATCGGGGCCTAAAAATGATATTGAACACGGTTATTATCAAATTCCAGTTAACGAACACAAATTGAAACAAACCTGGTGCCACACTATAAAGACCAAAACCGTGACGATAATCTAAAGGGAGAACAAAACAGTTATCTTCAATTCTTAAACTTTCAAGCATTTTGAGCATGAATCGTATGGGGCATTAACTTACATTCGGGATTTGATCCAAAAGATTTTCGAACAAAATCAGGCCATACATTCGCATCTTTAGTAACATATTCCATGACACCAGAATCTTTGTACCATGATAAGACATTACTATTTCTTTTGGCTTGCGCGGTAAAAGGGTTCATCATATTATCATAACTGAGGATCGGAATTTCAGCACCATTTTGAGGGACTCCACCACGAAGAAATACTTGAAGGGATTTGTATTCGTTAGAGAGTTGAGTAGATTGAGGAACTTTGACAAGGATGACGGTTTTTTCGTTATGGTTTGATACTGCTGGTTTGGATGTCGCATCACTCGGGAGTGCATCCACACAAGATGATAGAACAACAAGAGCGAAAAGGGTGACGTAAAGTATAGTATTCATCGGATAAAAAATTAGAATCTGATATTTGTTGTTTTGAGAACTGCGGTTAACTGCCAACAGTTCGAGAGAGAGTGCTATTTATATATTCGGTGCATGCCATCGATTTGCCGGCTTTTTTTATCAAACAAAATCTTAGCCTAGTTATCAAATAGATATATCTTCAGATTTCTATCACAGTCAAAAAAATGAGAGTGAGATTCGGGCGATATCGTCCAGACGATAACCATCGTCACTAACGGCAAGTTCTGCGCCCTTTTGTCATGCCAAGAGCGCGTTTGGCAGATTGCTGCTTGTCAACAGTGAGAACGATATCATACATCCTCTAAATCCTAAATTTTGAAACCAGTATGTCACTAATTACTATTGTGTAGTATCGAGTCACCGACGCCAAGTGTGTGGTATATTTGGCAGTGAAGTTGTGCTTAATTGCGACCGTCATATTGTGTCTGGTGGGGGCAAATTGTGGCCATTTCGGGTAATTATTACGAGAGAAGCCACGCCTTGGCGAGAATTTATCGATACCAAAAACAAATAACATCTCGTGTTATCTACAATATTATGTTTGTATGTATTTGCATTACTAATATACACGCTTCCAAAGTATGAACAAAAAACGTTCCCCGATCATAGACTGTAGAGACACGTAAAGAAGAGAAACAACAGACGAATTTACAATAATCCAAAACCCTCTGCATTTTGAATCGCAGTCAGCAATCTTTCCCTCAGTTTATCTTCCGATTTGTATTCAGGTAGTAATAGTACATTAAAACAAGTATGCGATGTTGGTAACCTTGATCCGGGACCGGGATTGTAAATATTTGTCAGTTCGAAGAGAGAATCAGACGATCTGCCACAAAAGCGCATATAAATAATTTTAACAAACCTATCGCTGTCATCACCATTTTTGGCAATAACAAATTGTAGTCTTGATAATCCGCCAATCGGACTGCGATCGCTACCTGTGGCGAATGCGAGTAATCGCTTCTTTTCTTCCACTGAAAATGAGTGCACAATTTTCCAGAAAGATCTAAGTCATTTTATAAAGCAGGTGGTTGTCAGATAGTCGCCCAGGCGCAAAAGAGGTAAGTATTCAGAGATTTCTCACTTTATCACTGGTGTGTTTTCAGTGTACCCGCCGTCGTACTGTGTGACATCTTCCAAATCTTCGAAGTTCAGACTGGAACTACCACATACAAGAATCTCGAGTTCCTCTGGTCGAAACAACTGGAACAAGACGATTGACCCAATTGATACACATTAATTTAAGCTTAGATAAGGCTTAAACATCCAGGCGACAAATTAGATCAAATAGTTACGTGAATGACACTACCACCAGTCACCAAGTCAAATCCATCTTTGAATGATTGAAATTGTTCTTTGATTGATGTGTTTAAGATAAAATCGCAATAGAGTTGCACAAATTCTAAAGTATTTTTGAGATTAGCTGCCATCGATGAGCACATGAGAAATTTGGCCTATTAACCTTTTCTGTTTTCATTCGTTAGAGAAATTTTGCTTCCGCCAGGTTTCAATTCTGCCGTCAGTCGAGCACCTAGACAGTCGTACTCGACTTCAAATGTTCGATCGTACAATTCTTGAACATCTCCCGGATAATCAAGCAGCGTTTGAAGACCTCTTGCTAAGTCCTATGCACACGTCAAATTCAATAAATAAATTGCTGTCGGTCATCAAAAACTAAGGAAATAAAACGTTACCGGATCCACTTCACTTAATTCTATCAGCCCAAACTTTTTTTCTTCTGCCCTCTTTTGACTCTTGGATAAAGGCTGCTTTCCGTTCGAACCGTTCATATTCAGCAACAACTTTTTGTACAGCACAATCGGAAATTTCACATCCATGAGAACAGAGTTGTAAATAGCTAGACCAATTAATCTGCCCACGAGTTTATATTCGTTCAGTGAAAGTTCGTCGTGAACCGAATTCGGTGTGAACCAATGCGTTCTTGCTTGTGGATTGTAAGTGAACATTCCTACCACCAGGATCGAGTTAGAATCCTAACAGACTCATTATAAGGATCAATTCTGAAATAATCACCATATTTCTCATCAAACATATCTCTCACGACAATCTGAAAAAATTCTTTTTGAACACCTCCCTCATCTACACCTGCTTCACCAATGAACGCAACCTTTAGCTGCTTTTTCAGATCTTGGCTCGACATTTGTTCCAACTAACCAGTAAAATACATATTGTGAATAGACCATACAAGACACAGAAAACGCAAGACCAAAAAAGATAAAATCATCACCTGCGCCATCGCGTCACGTACAACCCACTCCCTTCTCACTTTTAGAACACAATACGGACTATTCACTCCGATAAACATACTTCTAAAAAAGGCATCTTGTAATTCATGTCTCATTGTCACCATACATTCGATTTTCAGAATATCAGCTTTGACTTCAGTTGTGATGATGAAGGGGTATTGGCAGTACGAGAATTCTTGAGTTCTATATTTTGGGAAGTCTTTTTTGATGTCTAAACAAGAGCTCAAAGTTGCGTTTTGAAACTCTGTATAGGGAAGGTAGTTGTATACTTCGTTGAGTTTGTCTGGTTACGTAACTTGAGTTAAAGAATCCATTACTGAATGATCGTATAAAGAACAGGAGTATAAGTTTCAGCATGAAAAAAAGGATACAGAATATGCCCAGAACTCTGGTAGCATTCATGACGGCCTCATCTTTATTCGGTCGGCCCTTGAATCTATCAGCTTCTTCGTCTTCATCATCTTCGGAATCGGTCTCATTGTTGTAACCCCTGATTAATCGATTCAAGATGAATGATTGAATAAGATTAACGAAATGGGCAAAGTCTTTTTTGAGTGATTCCGAATCAGATTCTTGTTGTTGTCTTGTAAATGCAGATATCGAGCCGGTTGATTTTGGTTCCACCGTATCCCGATTCCTCCACCGCGGTGCGACGATTAGTCTATTTAAATACTCCTTCATGTCTGAGGTCAATGAAACAATTAAATCACAAATCTGCGAGATAATATATGAAGTCGTTGTTTGTCTAGGATCGGATAAGAGTGGATTCTACATATAGATCAACGCCGTTAGACAAATAAAGCAAACCAATCTTGCTGCAAATTGGTTATCAGATTTTACCAGCAACATAGTGAATAAACCACGGATGGTATTCTCCCTAACAACGTCTACTCCCAAATAAAGATACTCCAATGAATGAAATATTCCAAGCAACATTGCGTCTTTCACTATGAGAGGGCACTGTATGTTATTAGGAACCGTTAGAAATAAAGCTTGTGATGCTACGAGAAGTAGTAACGATACTGAACCTTTTCAATGACCCAGTCATTGATCAGTTTCACTTTCTCAACATTAACCACCTGAGTTGCATGGCCACCGGAATGTGAGAAGATGGACGACGGGTTTGGAACCATGAATGTCTTCCCAAGTAAATCCAGCCTTGAAAAAATATAGTACACGACCCCAGCTATGTGATTCGGTAAAAAGGTAGGTTGGGAACTAGGCGAAGTCTGGCCAGTTCGTTGAGAGGCCATTAAGTCAAATAATTCGAGAATATAATCGTCCGGTGTACACTGTTTCAGTCGAACTATAATGCCAAGACAGATATCAAGAGTTTAGTTCAAAAGTTCGACTTCTAATCTGGCAAAGTCACCAACAGCAAACGCAGATTAAGAAGTACTCACCGACTTCCATCATTGACGCATTCGAGTATATCCTTCCCCACACCAACTCCCTCGCAAGACCATCTGCGATAGAGTCATTTATGGGTTCTCTATTGACCCACAAATCCGCGCGATCTTGATATGTCATTAAACACGCCGTTAGACTGGAGGGATCAAGGTGCAAGAAACTGGGAACGGGGTTTGGTGCGGAAATATCAGGAGTTGTTGCAAACGACATGGGAACAAATTGACCCTGAAACTGTGGTACCGAGTTTGTTCGATCTCCTTCGAGACTAGTCTGTGACAGAATCTGTGATTTCACACTCTCGCAATATAGATCCCCGACAAACCCGCATCCGGAAAGTAAGGTCACTAATTTTGATATTTCGTCTGTAGATCTCTTAACTGAATGAGGGTTTGAAGCGCAGAAAGGGTTCCAACAAAGAACAGGATTGGACGACGAAGCGGAGGATGAGCGTTGACAGCCTGACACGAGTTGTTCGTAGAGTTTTGTCACTGGATGGGGTACAACTGGTTGATTGAATGAGGGATAAGCTAGAATTTGACCGTGAGCAGACATTTGAGGCGATGATTGCGAATTAAGTGACGAATGTGCGGTGACGTAAGGGAAGAATGGAAGAGGAGCACCCGGAGCCGGAGGAGGTCGGTACGTCCCAGGCGGTGTTTGATTAGGATTGGTTGGCCGAAACGCACTATTTTGCGAATGCACAGATGGTTGGTAATAAGTGATACCGCTAGACTGAATTGACGTCGACATCTGTGGGTTCGATTGAACGGAATTGTCGGTTGAAAATGGATGGGACGTCGGATGTTGGGACGGAGCATCGACATGTACATTCGATGCGAGTGATCTAATATAATTTGGCGACATTTCTATCGGCCGACCCGACGGGAGAACTGTAGTTATGGAAGTTCGATAAACGCTCTGGTAAAAGTCCTCCATTTGGTCGGTCCCCGTACTTTGCGGCGATGAGGAATGCTGGGTATGAAATGTCTGATTCACTGTTTGAGCTTCTGTATTCTCCGAGAAGAATCGCTGTATAGTTGGTAACAATCCTGTGTGTTGGGGAGCATTCGATGATGTACTCTGCTGGTGAAGTCCCGGAGGAAAAAAGTAATCGCTGGGGTTGTTCGCATTCGTCCTCTGATTATGTGAGGCAATGCCATCATTTGGTCGATGAGTAGAACTACTTTGAATACTTTCGACTGGATATCTCCTAGTCTCTTGTTCTGATATTGAAATATCATCTGGTAGTATTTCGCCACTACGACGCCTGCTGTCGCTAAGATTCAGCCTTTGTCTACTGCCGTAGCTAACTTCTTCTGGAGATGAATCACCATGAGATACTAGATTCCTACTATTCAGATTATCTTCGATAGTCCTTGTTGTTTGATCCGGCGTTCTAAACGGCGAATTGTTCGGGTTCTGCTCTGTTGTAGGTCTTGCGGGACTCGAAGGTGACGAAAGCGGAAAAGTGCAGGGTATTCGTTCTTGGTTCGACATGAATGAGCAATTTCCATGCGTTGACAATAAAAATATAGACAGAATAATTGTACAGATAAGTTAAATAAAAAATGACAATCACAAGAGACCAATTGTGTACATTTACTAGAATTTCGAGTTGAGACGAAAATTTTCTTTCGCGAGTGAACAAAATGAAGAGAACTCTTCCAAAAATGCAATCGAACCAAAGTTAGATTCGAACAAATTACTTTTGCATGGATTTATAATATTTTATAATTGATTGTTATTTTACTCTTCGTTTGTGTGAAGAACAGCTTTCAAAATTGCCTGGTAATACGGAGTAAGACCCGAGCATGCTGCTGCAATAAAGTTCTCAGTAAATAAGTTTTATTCCCGCAATAAATTAAAGTTGAACGATATCTTAATAATGGAGATATTCAATTACTATATGCGCCCAAATCCATTTAAATATTTCGCGGTTCTTGCAGCATAAATTCTTCCTCGTTCCCGTTCCCGTCTCTCAATTCTCGGAATCTCGGTTTTTCGAATTTCGCTATATTTACAAGCACCTTTAAATACTATCTCAGCATAAGGATAAATCAACTCTACCTTGTGCGTAATTATCATGGGAAACGCTCTTGAGAAAGAAATCTCTTCGCACAACAAGAAACAGGTCCTCGATTTATCGAAACGAGACCTCTCCGAAATACCTAAATGTATCGGAAAGCTGCAAAAGACAGTCGAGGTGAATCTGAGTCACAACAAACTCACTGATCTCCCACCATCTATTTGTATGTATTGATGTAATTTATGCTCCACCATTCCCTTTGTGTACATAGTGGTGGCAATACTCTGTTTTGTCTCGTACTTTTGCGCAAGGGTAATCTCCGAAGAGCGGGAATGCAGCCAAATTAACAGATTTTTATCTCATTATACAGCTAGAATGGGCCTACTGCAGTCAATTAATCTGTCGCACAACTCTTTCAATTTTATTCCTCCGGATTTGTGTGCTGTATTCACGTTGGTGAAGTTGGAAATGTGTAAGTGGGATTCTCTATCTGCTATACACCATGATCAGAAACGAACCTGATGTACCACACCGAATGTAAATCAATAGCAAATAATCGACTCTTTTTTGCGCCATTATCACCTCTAATTGGAAAATTGCGAAATTTGACCTATCTTGATTTAAGTCATAATCAGCTAGAGTACGTGACCAAATGCCACTATTTTGACATGAAACTGTTGTAAGCAGATGCTAATCCCTAATCATTTATCTTCTGTAATAGAGAATTACCAAAGGAATTTGGCGATATATCAAATCTAAAGCATTTGGAATTGCATCATAATGATTTCAAAGTACGTTGTATTTGACCAGAATAGGCAACTCTTGCGTTCTCGGCGATTCCTTACATCTGATGACTTTGATTCTTTCAGGCTATACCCGATATTCTATTCTTTTTGAAATCATTGGAGTACGTCGATTTGAGTGACAACAAGATTAAAGCTATACAAGCTGATGTTTCCAATTTGCAGGAGCTGCAGGTCTGTATACTTACCAATCCTGTGTCTTTTATCAAAGTCGTGACATCTAATGATACGCTTATAGACATTGAGATTATATAACAATAATATTTCTCGATTGCCAAACGAAATTGGAGATCTGAAAGAGCTAATGGTTTTTGAAATTGGATTCAACGCACTACGTGCACTCCCTCCGACAGGTACCGTTTTTTCAGTTCCGCCGTGCCCTTCTACCCAACCTTGAATTATCTGTAGCCACGTATAATAATTCGATTTTTTTATTTTCTCTCTGCCATTAACTACACAAATTACAGTTGGAAAGCTGGTCAATTTGACTGAGCTCATCGTTGAAGAAAATCGCGACTTGGCCGATTTACCTGAAACGATGAATAATCTTACGAAACTTGTAAAACTGAATATCAAAAATACGAGAATAGATACTCTGCCGGTTTTTATTGAATGTTGGGGCGAAATGGTCGAATTGAATATAAAAGACAATACCCAGATTGAAGGATTACCAGGTGAGAATCTCTTGCTACTTAGTTGTTTCTGCTTATCATGCATCCGAAAGCATGACTGCCGCCTGAGAAATGAGATATCTAACGCAGGAATATGACTGATGGTTGAATCCTTTGATAGTGAACATCGGTGCTCTTACAAAACTCAAGAAATTTGAGGCAAATACTTGTTCAATCTCCGCTTTGCCTGAAACTTTTGGGGATTTGGGTGAGCTGTCATATCTAGATTTACGAAACAACAAGTTATCGGCCGCTTCATTCCCTCCGACTATCGGGCAGTTGCGTAACTTAACCAAGTTGCTGCTGAGGTTAGTTTAATAAAAGTCGAGCAATCTCTTCGTGGAGCTGCTTATCTTCAATTCTTACATTTTTGTAAATTTGCGCTTATTCTAACCCTCACTCCCTTTCTTTCTATCGGATTTGATTTATTGATTCGCATATACTCGTTCATCACAATGCAAAAAAGTGACAACCAAATTGAGATGCTTCCATTCGAATTGACTCAGATCACATCACTCGTGGAATTGGATGTCTCTAATAATATGTTGATTACCTTACCCGACGATATCGGGAATCTTGAGTTGTTGGAGAAACTGTTTCTCAATGCAAACAAATTGGAAAGTCTGCCTGACAGTATTGGGTTCGTCTCTACTTTCTCTTATTCTTCGTTTCCCATATTAGTTTTCCTGATGCATCATTTTATTTTTCTTCTGCTCCCAAATGTTTGATTCTAAATTGTCCATCATACGAATAATGAAAATAGAGATCTCAAACGACTTTCTGTGCTGGAAGTCCGATCCAACCAGTTGAATCGAGTTCCTCCTGCATTGGGTGATCTTAGTATATTGACTAAACTCGATCTAAACCATAACAAAATATCTGAATTACCTTGCGATTTGTGTCTACTGAGTGATTTAACAGTATGTAGACAAATAGTCAATTACTTGAGTCACATATTTAGGGTTAAATCAAAGACTTACTTTCTCTCTCATCCTTTATCTGATTTCTTATACCTATATAATATCCTTGTACTTGGATGAAATCACAATTTAGAATTTTGAAGTAAAAGATAACCCTCTCACCTCACCTCCCATTAACATTGCGTTGGCGGGAATGAAGTCTATCATGGATTTCTTGCAGACAGAGTACACAAAAGTCAACGGCGTGGTATGATTTATTCCATAATTTGCTTTAACCTAACTGGTTCAACTCGTTCAGATGAATTAACTTTACTTTGAATTTGGTAATAGGAACGAAAACGAGCCAAATTGACAAAGAAACGGTAGAGAATTCATTCATGAGCTGGGTTGGGTACAAAATCGTAGAATTATTATTTGAATTTATATGAAAACCTTGCAAAGAAAGTGTGGCCAAACAAGCGCAAAAGTGTAGCGTTTAGGAGGAACGAATTATTTTTTCGATAGCGGTACAATGTATTTATTGTTTTTCCGAAATAAATCATTTCATCATTGCATCATACTATTGACAATCTAAAATGTGCTCGATTATTCCAATTAAGACATTTATTTGTTGAGAATACAAGTTTATTTAAACTTTTTCTTTCCAAATTTCTCGAAAAAAAAGAAGCTCGATCCCAAAAGCCACAGAAAAGGGAATCAGGCGATTCCGCATCACCCGCAGCAGAAAATACAATTTGAATGGAATCAGCATCAGCATCATCATTTCGTCAACAAGATATTATTTAGATAGATTCGAATTCATTCTCCCGCCTGAATTCATCGCAGATAGATAGATAATTGGGTTTCGCTTATATAAATTCATCGTTGCTACCACCCATTCGACCCCGTTCCGTCGCCCGCCGCCCCGTTCGTACCGTTAATCCGACAACAACATTAACTGAAACCATGAAACTATCAGAGCCGACTCATAAACGTTCAATAATAGACTCTACATATGACTATTTTTCTCTGACAACCACCCAATTTGCATCTCACATTCTGTCGACCACAATTCTCACCGTCCTCGTTCTATTTTCGTTCATCAAAGACATTGTACGTTTCGTGCTACAAACTTTTGTCCCCGGTTTTATCATCCGTCGACATTTCGCAAGTTATGTGTATCAAGTGAATGAGAAGAAGTGGAGTAAGCAAGATACCGACTATGAGACTGAAAAAGAAAAAGAATTGAGAATAAAAGAAGTCTGTACGGATTCGGTCGGATATTATGCCGAGTTTTGGGGGTACGATCATGAAGAAAGGACTGCGGTGACAGATGATGGTTTTGTTCTTGTACTGAATAGGATAAGAAAAAGAGGCAGATCTATTGATACAAAAAGTGTGTTTTTTGCCTCATTTCCTACATCATTTTGGATATCCTGGTACATTTTGTGGTTTGACTTCACTACTTCCGCATATGGTAGTGCGTAAAAAAGTTGATGTTGACTTTCATTTGTGCTGACTTTCTGCATTGTAGAAAAACCGCCAATTCTTCTTGTCCATGGTCTATTCCAAAGTGCAGGAGTATTTGTGACCAGTGGCAAGGAATCAATGGCATTTTGGCTCGCCGACCAAGGGTACCTTCATCCTCCTTTCTATCCAATACTGTAAGATTACTTTAGATGATTAAACTCTCCTATTTTCAGTTACGATGTCTTCCTCGGAAACAATCGGGGAACTACAACTTACAGTAAATCGAAACTGAATCCACATCTCCACTATTCTCCTTCTTCGAAAGAGTTCTGGTCTTGGTCGGTTCAGGATCTCGCCCGATATGATTTTAAATGCATGATCGAATACGTTCTAAAAGTCACCGGACACGATAAGATTGTGTACATTGGACACAGTCAAGGCAACGCACAAGCTTTCTTGGGATTAAACATCCACCCACACTTAAACGACTCCCTTCATGCCTTCATCGCTTTAGCGCCCGCAGTTTACCTCGGTCCATTAGTCGAAAAGTTTCCACTAAAACATCTCATCCAAGCCTCTCCATCCGCGTTTCATCAAGTGTTTGGTCGATTAGAATTTATACCGATAATGACCTACGTACAGAAATGGGCTCCTCATAGTATATTTACAGGATTAGCCTTTCATATGTTTAGTTATTTATTTGATTGGAGTGATAATAACTGGGTTAGAGCCCACAAGAATAAGTATTTTCGGTTTACACCGAAACCAACCAGCGTCGATGCTATCAAAGAATGGATGCGGAATGGTCGAAACAGAGTGATTACGTTAGATTTGAATCTAGATTCCTCCAATACATCTTCCTCCTCACTTCTTTTGTCGAAAACTCACACAAGACATGACTCGTCAGTGCCGAATGACCAGCCTTTGTTTCCGTTACACAATATCAAATGTCCGCTATTAGTGTTCTCTGGCTCAAAAGATTATTTAGTACTACATGAACCATTGATTGAAAGTGTGAAAAAAGTTTACAAAAACGTAAAGTTGGTTTATGAGGAAAAAGTAGAGGGTTATGAACACATGGATTTTGTCTTTGGCAAAGACTCGAAAGAACGAGTTTGGATGGTTGTCGCTGATAAGATTGAGAAACTTTGATAAGATCGGTGATTCAACGTTTGCTGCCTACATGGAATTGTAAATACGGCTTGGTTATTACATTCTAGTCGCAAAGAAAGACGGCGCCTTCTTCTCATTTTGGCTTATTTATTGATACGATCTATACAGATCGTTGCAAAATTTATTAGATTGTACAATTGTACCTTTGAATATAAATTATTCCTATTTACTTGCCGCAAAACTTGAAATTGCAAACCATTACGATGTGATAACAATAATCCAAATCTTAATCAAACTCTACTAAATGATATAATCAACATTAATCACCTACTCCAAAAGCAAGAGTAGCAAATCATCACGAATTGCTAAAGTCTAACGCGGTATCTAAAATTTCAATTGCAAAATCAGCTATAAAGCAAGTTCTAATAGTTTTCTATTCGTTTATTTTTGACGGCTTTCTTTCCAATGCTTTTTCACTGTTTCATTCAATTTCTTCATGTCCACAGGTTTAGCTTTTGAAAAAGGGAAAACAAACAATCAATATGTGAGTTCAAGGATCGACATAATGGGGGGAAATATATGAAGTAACATACTTAAGAAATCGTTCATTCCAGCTCCTAGACATTTATCACGGTCTTCTGTAAATGCGTTTGCAGTTCTGTTATTCAGCAAAAAGATAAAATTGTTAAATCAAGACTTATGAAAAAAGTGGACAAATAAAGTAAAAGTAAAACATACAAGGCAACGATAATTGGTTGCTTTTCTTTCGGTATCTCTCTTCGGATAATTCGAGTAGCTAATAGAAAGTAGCATTATGATTGTAAGAACGCACGTATCGAAACATTAAAGTACAGTGGTTTGCCAAACAATGTGTCTCTTACCTTCAAGTCCATCACAAACCGGCATCTGCACATCCATGAATATTAATTCATATCCTTTTTCTTTCATTTTATCGACTGCTTCCTTGCCATTCTTGGCTGTATCAGCTTTATGCCCGCATTTCTGCAGCATTTTGAGCACAACCTGCAAATTCAACGGATTATCGTCCGCAACCAATATCGACGAGGTGGTAGGTTGGGGTAATCGAATGGATGTGCGACGATTGATTTCAGGCCTTCGACATGTCGACATGATACGCGCCATTTCGTCAATCAGCTTTTGTTGACGAATAGGTTTTGGCATCGAATTGATGTAATTATGATGGGCGATATTGTTAACAAGAGATTGCTGAGAAGAGGTAAGAATAATCATATTGGATCCATGATTTTGTGATGTGGATTCCACATGTTTTATAAAATCGAATACTGATTCGTCAGGAAGCTAATGCGACAGGTAAAGATACCTTGTAATTAGAATACAATCATTCGAAAAGGCGCAGAAATATTACGAAAGTACCTCGTCGTTGACTATGATCAAATCAGAGTTATTTCGTGCCAACCAATTCCGGGCGTCTTGCCCTGATGCGAATGACGCACAAGTGATACTCTTTGGCTCCACAAAGCTTTTAACGGCTTCTTGTTGCATCAGATTTGGATGTACAATTAATACGGAACGCGGTAAAGGTTGGACAGTCATCGGGGAAGTGGCAGCGAGGATTGGAAGTGATATACGAAACACTGATCCCCTTCCGAACTCGCTTTCGCAAGTTAGCGAACCCCCAAGCAGTTCAGCCAACTTCTTCGATATCGACAAACCGAGTCCAGTGCCACCGTACAATCTATAAATCTATCGTGGTGAGAAAAGTTCATACAAAATCAAGTTTGTAAAAACTCATTACCTGGTAGTAGAGGCGTCTGCTTGCGAGAAAGGGACGAATAACTTTTCCATTTGATCACCAGTCATACCTATCAACAAGGATGTTAAGATTTGCATTCAGCGAAACTCAAATCACAAAATACTGCACCTATTCCTGTATCGTTTACTTCAACGCACAAATTGTACTCATAAAATTGCAATGAATTGTATCCGCAGCCTGGTCTGGTGATTGATCTGTTGTCGGAAGTTCGTGTCAAATTTACAGATACGAAAACCGATCCTTGGTGTGTGAACTGAACAGAAATAAAATCAGAAACAAGCTGAAATTCGAAATAATTGTAAATATTTTGCAAACCTTAACCGCGTTGCCGAGGAGGTTTCTCAAAATTTGCCCAACTCTGGTGAAGTCGCTAATTAGAACATCAGGAAAATCACTTCTATAAATATATCCGACGTCGACTTTCTTTTGCACTGCGTTTGAAACAACAGAATCGATTGAATTCTCTATACATTCTCGGAATTTGAATGGTTCTTTGTAAATATCAATCTTGCCTGAAATCGTTTGACAATATTAGCACAGCAGCGAACAAGCAAACTACAAGAGAAGCTGATGAATTACCAGACTCAATTTTAGACATATCGAGGATATCGCTAAAAATAAACCGTTAGAATGGACAATATATAAATACGAAGTAATGTTATACTCACTTGAGCATTTGTAATAACGAATTCGAAGACGACACGATAGGTCGAATCAACTCAACATGATTCTGCAATAAATCAGTTTGCTGCAGGAGAAGTTGACTCATTCCAAGAATTGCATTCATTGGAGTTCTACAAGTACCAAACGTCAGTATCTTTAATTAAGCTAAGAAAGAAAGACATACGACATACCTGATTTCGTGACTCATGTTGGCCAAGAACGCAGATTTGGCCCTGGCAGCTTGTGTTGCTACTTCTTCTGCCCTTCGACGTTCTTCAATCTCTTCCTCTAATCTCCTATTCTTGGCACTTAGCGCACCAATCAAACGGGAATTTTCTACCGCAATTCCAACCTGTGCAGTCAATATTTGCACAATCTCAACGCAGTTGGGGGAGAATGTGTTGTTCGATAGTCTATTTTCGAGGTATAAAATACCAATCACATCGTCTTGGTATGTCAGAGGTGACACAAGCATCGACTTTTGCGTGTTGATTGTCGACTGCAGTGGTAGATCATTAAGGACGACAGATTTGGTTCGAAAGACGTAGTTCAAAACTGGTAGGGGCAACTGCATATCCGGCTTACCTGGGTTCATCGTAACCTGGATATCTTCACTATCGGAATCGAAGAATGCCTGCGCTTTAAGATCTAAGTTCTTCACCGACTTAATGGCACCAATATCATCATTGTCAGCAACGAACAGAAAAGCCAAGTCTGCGCCCGCATATCGTATCACCAGCTTTAGGAAATCTGCGATAAGAGTATCAGTTCCTGACCGCGCTCCAAAGACCTTTGTAGCTTCCATAATCACAGGAAGAGTAACACCCGTTGAATTTGCTGTTTGCGAGTCACGCGGTCGATTATCCGGATCAAATCGACGAAGACAGATTCTATCACCCTGTTCTGTGACTAATGTATCAAAGACAAAATTGGTGTCCCAGGGATCAGGCTGACAGAGGAGCTTCGAGTGTACCCGACGCAAGTGGTCTCCCTTGGAACAACCGAAACGATCATAGAGGAGGACTGCATTTCGAAGATGAAGGGCGGCGTAATCCTGATTGTCATTTCGAAGCCAATGTTTGGCAATGAATTCGTGGGCAATGGCTACAAAAACTAGTCAGACCCTGTTATATATGTGTAAGTCATCGGGGCTACAAACCTTCATCATGGATTTGATTGTATCTTTTGGCTTCTTTGATTGCTGCTTGGAACAATCGTTCGGCAGTATGACTAGAGTTGGTGCCTCCTCGAACAAGCGTCAATTGAGCTTCCATCATCAGTTTCTTCACCGTAAAAGTTTCAGCACAATTCGCAGCCCCGATTCGAAACTTGTATATGTATGATTCTAACGTGTCTTCGTTAAAGTCATCCACTTTTTTCCCGTCCAAAACGAGACTGGTTGAGGCAAGTGTGACGTAAAACTGCAATTGAGCCGTTGTCAAGCACCCAAGACCTAAAGAAATTATTTTGGTCAGGCATCACTGTAACTGATGGTACGTTGTTTTTAATATTACTTACCTCCGGGTAGATTGTCCAATGCATGATTGTAAGACACGATGGTAGACTCAAAGTCGTCGAAGACAAAATCGATGATTGTCTGAGAAGCCCACGAAAGAAAGTAGATGTACTTGACAAGACAAGACGGAGGATAACTGTCGATCTGATTCTCAACAACTCTTGGAGTCCCATTCCGAAAGTCTTGTTGAAGTGCTGATGTCAAGGCTTTTGTGATCCGACCATAAGTCACTCCGAAACCATAGCGATGGTATTCTAAAAATTCGGCAAGAAATTCCATGTTCTTTTCAATAACGGGGATTGGTTCGCCGACGTAGAAATCATTTCTGCAAACAATGAATCAATAGAACTTGATCAAATACTAAATAAATCAAATAAATTTACTTACAAGAATATTTTGACGTAACTGAAAGCAAGATGATCCATTGACAGAGTACGAATACCAGCGTGCATAGCAACTTTTAAATGAGCACGGCAATTGCGTAAAGGTTCCATCCAAGCGCAAACAGTTGATGAGTAATTCTCATAAACCAGACAACTCCAAATACTCATCGGAAATTTGTCCAACACGGCCAGTGATAATTTTCCGAATGCATAGCCCAAATTTACATCCTTCATGTCAAGACCGCACAACACAAATCCGTACCTAGAGTTTAGTATCGTCAGATTAGATACTTAATTATGCGGGATATCTAGATGCAACTTACATGCAATAGCCGACGGCTCCGAAAACCGAGTTTCCGTGTTGAAGACTCAATTCGACCATTTTGAGGGTGATAAAGATAAAAAGATCTGGGTGAACCAAATAGGTTGGGGCAGTCAGATACGACAAAACTCTCATTGTACCGAGTTCAGTGCTTCCGGTCATCACTGGTAAATCTTCCAGAGCAGAGACCGTCTCTGGTGGCAACTTCAATTGATCGAGGTAGCCTTTGATGAAAGTTGGAAGCTCATCGTCAGTCGGGATGTCGTGACCAAGTAGCTTTAAACATTCACGGCCTGTTTGTATACAGTTTGCTGGATCCGAACGAGAACCGTAGTACAAAATTTCTTGACAAAACACGTCCACCTTTTGCACGACGGATTGGGCGTTGATGTGACAAATGTCGATGAGTGATTTCATTCGAGTTAAATCGTTAACGTAATAACTAGCATTCAGAGCGGCGAAATGAATACTGAAGAAAAGTTCGATATGTGGGTCGGACTTCCAATCCACTGCACCTCGAACGGGTAGTAAATCGAGAGCCGTTTCAATATATTTATACGAAAGCGCATAAGATGTTGATTTCGTAGATCGTAAGGATGCAAAGTAATTTAATTTCGCCAGATTCAGCTGATCGGATACGTCGGTAATTAATTGTCGACCTTTGTTCAATTGATTGACAACTGTAAAAATTTCTTGCTGAAGTTGAACACGACAGCATCGAGCAAGCAACAAGCGGCCGATACGTATATGTATATTCTGCTGCTCTGAAACAGACAATAGAGAATAAGCTATAAAAGAAAATTGGTGTCAGTGTATAATGACAACATTTTTGTAGACGTTATACTACTATGTACCAGCTTGTCTCATCCGGTCATGCAAGAACCTGTAACTGCTGTTTTGTCTAACATGTTCCTCAGTATGTGAATCAACAGCCGAGTCGTCAATTTCAGATACTTGAAAATCATCCAACTGCGCCAAGATTCGGCCCTTTGTATTTGAGGAACCTTCTTCGAGTGAAGAGAAACCGACTCTACATCGACAGTTTGATACGTCGGAGCTTTGAATAATCAGTCCAGCTTTCATTGCTTCACGAAGGTGTTGTTCAAGATCAGCATAATGAGTGAACGCTCCCGATAGGAGCCCAAAATCAAATGTTTCACCGATGCCTAAATAAGATGAGACTTATCAGTAATTGAACTTATAGCAAGAGGCGACGAAATTTTAAATGACGCACATGACGCAATTTTAAGTACTGTCCGACATTCCTCTGACAGCTTCTGCATTTTGTGTATCATAAAATCAACAACATTCGAAGAAATGGGAATATTCGATAAATCGTTGAAATCCCATTCCCACCTTCTGGTATTGAAATTGAATTGCACATGCTTCTCTTCGTACAGAGAAGTAAAGAGCTAATTTATAAAATACCAAAATTAAGTTAAAAGGAGTATTATCAAATAAAACAAAAGCAGTTTAAGAGTATACCTGAGAAAGATACAGAGGATTTCCCAAAGTTTTGCTATACAATATCATTGCCAAATCCAATACTTCCTCGGTAGAAGTATGCAAAGTTTCAGCCACGTATCCTTGTACGGCTTCTAGCTCAAGAGGATTCAATTCAATCTCTTCATATTTTATAGAGGTTGTACAGCTATCGGCGATGGATTGTAGCAAATGTGGGCAATCGTTCGAAACGACATCATCATCCCGATACGCCATGACAATGAGGAAACCTTTGAGACTGCCGTTACTGTTGGCGATCTGTTCCAGGAGATGAAGTGATGCTGCATCCGCCCATTGAACATCATCGAGAACCATGACAAGCGGATTTAATGGATCTACGAATACTGAAAGAAATTTGACGAATACTTGTTGAAAACGAATCAAGGCTTCGGCGTGTCCAAGTTCGGGAAGATCATCCATGCGTTGATTCTCGCCCTGATGGGAGTTAGGAATATTTAGCAAAGTTTCCGCAGATAAATATAGGTATGTGGCACAAACCAAGAGGCAAGTGAGTGCTGGTATCAGATTACTGAGAACAACAATTTCCGAGCCTACAACCCGTAATAACTTTTCCTCAATCACATTCAACTTTGATTCATTCATCGTCAATGTCTGCGAAACTAACGATTCTAAGGCTTCAAGAAGCCCTCCACAGGGAACTTCGCTTCTATCATATTTTCCTTTCACAAAAAAACCTTTTGAAGCAAGGACGGGTCCTCCCAACTTATTAATGAGTGATGTTTTACCCACACCTGACTTCCCACGGACGACGACAATCCCACCATTAAATTCTGATTTTTTCACAGATTCCAATGCTGAAATCATCATTGAAAACTCTTTTTCTCTGCTGTACAAAGATTTGGGTATGGTAAACCGTGAAAGGGCATCGATTTGGCCCGGAGCCATATCAGGTCGGTAGGCGTCGTCAAATTTGCTGCAGCACCAATTAATGGCAGAGTCAATATCGACTATTACACTATCCACCGAGCGATATCGATTTTCAGGTATCTAAACGTAATGGTTTCTTCAGTATATGTAGCGACGTTTGAAAAGTATAGTTTTCTACCGACCTTTTCCAAGCACTTATTTAACAAGGATTGAACCCAATCCAAGAATGTCGCTTCACTTGGGGTCAGTTGATAATTCGGATCAGTCTCTAATACATCTCTTAAAGCAGGGGGAGCTTTGGCCAAATGCTGATGTATGACATCGAGATTTTTTCCACCAAAAGGTGGTCGCCCCACGATCAGCATATACAGAACTATGCCGAGAGAGTATAGATCGGCTCGTTGATCGACATCTCGATTCTGGCAGGAAAATTAGTCTCTGATTACCAAAGCCATTCGAATGGGTAGAAAGCCATACCAGAATAGTGCTCTCAGGGGCGGAAAATTCTATTTCGGCCTCATTGCGATCAAGATTGTCTGGGCACTTCAAATCCGTGATTCTGCTCAAATCAATGAAGTATGCCTCGCACTCTGCAAAATTACTTTCCAATCCATGAGGATCTACAATGAGAACTGCGTGCGGCGAAAGATTGTTCAAGACGAATTGCGAAGAATGAAGGGGCCGCAACGCCTTGGTAATGGCCCGCATCAGGTTGAGGGACACAAGGATGGAGAGTCGCCCCCGATGATGCAGAATTTGCGACAAGGTATATCCAGGAGTTGTATTAGGTTCTTCAACATGATGTCCGAGAAAGAAATCTGGGTATATCAGACAGAGCTGTCCAAATTCTGTGGATATGGTTGCCGGGCCGACGACACCAGGAATGTAAGAAAGCTCGTTCACCATCGAACATTCGTACTTCAGTCGACTGATGATATGAAGGGACTGCGAATTACGGCCAGACTTCATGATGAGAGAAGTCGGAAGATTTAAATTCTCTTGCGACTCATCTACATTATTTCTGGTGATACGATGATAGAGAAAATGCTGTGTCTCGTAGACCAGTTGGGCAGAGCCGTAGTCCGAGATTTGAAGTTCGTGTAAATTAGAAGACATGATACCATGCCAGCACTAGAAATTCTTAATTTTGGGTAGCAATGATAATAATAAAGCGTTTAGAAGATTCTGAGTTTTAACTTTATGGCAAAATCTGGATTGGACGAGACACAAAAAAAAAGGTTGACTCCGTTTTCAGTTATGTCATGTCGCTCATTTGTGCCCACTGCGGACAATTGTCTTGCATCGCCGGCCATTCGCAAAATTCATTAGGAGCATTGTTGTCAGTTTTGTTTTCAGTCTTGTTTCCTGATTGTTCTTTGTCGCACGAGGGAAATTCCACTATCTCCGTTTCAGCCGTTTTGCATTCAGCCTCTTCCCTCGGCCGAGCGCATCTGCCCCAGTACGGCGATGCCGTATCATCAGAATGATCATTCCGTCATCACAACGGCAATCCAGGAGCAACTCTGCGTAGGATATGTGCGTTATTTCGGAGAATACGACGGTCCATGCCTCCTCTGTTACGCATATTCATTCTCAAAACAATACTCGTTTGAATATGCCGATCTGTCACTCGTCTGGAGCTTGGAAATCCCGCTCAAAATTTCTCCAATCTTTCAGGTGCAGAATGTGTGGGTGCACAAATCGGGAGAATGATGATGTAAACTTTCTGTCATTATTATCTCATAAATACAATAAAACGATCAATTTACATGGAATCGGAAATTCATTTTCTCGCCTTCTGTGACTTTTTATTCGTCTTACCAGGCTTCACGTGTTGTTTCTCACTCTGCACAGCCTTTCGCTTCGTTCCCGCCTCAGCTACCTCAGATTTTTCCTTCTCTGCCGTCGGAGCAGACGCAGATGGTTTAACAATAGCGCTCTGATGAAACGATGATGTCAGAAACAAATTTCGACCAATAAAAGAAAAATAAGTATTCCTGTGTAAGTACATACGTATCCGTCAAAATCGTATTCAATACCCATTTCCTTCAATTTTTGTCGCTTTTTCTCCTCCTTGCCTACGAGTCGTTTCACCATGCGTGAATATTGCTCCGTACTCTTTGGCTACGAGTTTAAAAGAAATGCGTTAGAGGCAAGAGAGTATTCCGACAATCGAACAATACACAACTGTACCTTGTTGTGCTTTACCATCTCGACTTTAGCCCAAGGAATAACTTTAAATTTTCTATTCGCCCCCTTGAACAAATCTGCATGGACTTTTTCCTTGGGAACGACTTGACATTTCAAAATATGATTGAATAAGAGATAGTTATCCATAGTTTGTGCGACTATGTCGGCCACATCTGCAGATTCAAATTCAATGAAAGCGAAATGCCGAGATTTCCCTGTCTATACATTATGAAGTAATTTATATTAGAACACATAAACCACAGAAAATAAATATATGATGAAGCAATATCTGTACCTTTTTATTCCGCGACATTCTTAATCGAGTTACTTTACCAAACTGAGTAAAGTACGCTCTCATTTCATCTTCGTAAAAACCATGGGGAATACGTCCAAGATACACTACGCCTCTCTCTGTCTATATCAGCTAATTGTGAGTACCATCGAAGTATTGGAGCACCATTCATTGAGCATTTACCTGTGGTCCAGTCTTTATCGCTCTACTTTTTTTCTGCGCATTCAGCACTTTATGATCTTCAGGAAAATGCAGTTGTTCTTCTTCGTCTGACTTATCTTCGGTTCCGGAATCTGATTCAGCGCCAGAAAGAATTTGCTCTTCCCCTTCCTCGTCAGTTTCACTTGATGATGACATATCGTCCAACATTTCTTCATAACCGTCAGCTGCAGCTGCGGTTGATTCCGCTGAATTATCGTCTTCAAGGACAGCATCTACTATTATACAATTCGTTGAAGAATTCAGTTAATTATCGAATCATACAACTAAAATCATCAAAACCGAAGTTGAAGTCACACCTTTCAAGGCACTCTGCGGCTCCTCGGATACTTCATTCTGTTCACTTTTGTCAGGCGCTTCCTCGACAATTTTCTCAACTTTCCTTGGCTGAACCTTCTTAGACTTGGCCGAAGCACCTTTAGCCCTTTTAATTGACTTGATCTCTGGTTCTACAACACAAGTATATCAGCATTACCATTCTTAACAGCGTTTCATAGTTGATCAGAAGATGCTTTCTTTTCCTGCCCTCCATGGACCGAAAGTAATATGTAAGATGGAGAATACAAACCAGCAGCCGCTTTTCTTTTGTTAATTGGAGCCATTTAGTGAAGTTATCTCAATAATGTCAAATGATATCAGATTTGCAACCAGATGCAGAATTTCGAGTGCAATTTGTTGATTTCTGTCACGTGTAAATTGTCTACGTAACAGTCCATCGTGTCGTCGGGCACATCTTCTTTCCATATTTGTGGTGTATGATCTAAATACCTCGCCAACAACCATGACTTCCAATTATTTTATGTATGTCTTAAATATGGACATTTGCAGTATGTGCTTACAGCCAATATAAGTTCCGCTTTTCCGACGTCATGTCAATTGTTAAAGATATTGTAATAATTTCTACGTATTTGCCGAAGCATCAACCTCTTAATTCAGTGTTTGGATAAAAAATGGAAACTGCAGTAATTAGCTGGAAAAATGATTGCAAAGTACGAGAGGGCACGAAGATAAGAATAACGCTAACGTGGACTATTTATAATCATATAAGGGCAGAATATATTGTATAATTCTCATGTGTTCATAATGCTGGAAAATCCACAGCTATAGCCTATATATACACCTGCCCTTGGAATTGGAGTAGAAACTGCGAATGTCTCCGTAGACACTGGTCCTGGTATTAAGGCGGCAAAAACGGGTGTAAGCCGTGTAACCAAGGTGTCGCTTTTAAACAGGTCTTACTGTACTACAAGACTTCACGATAACCCCTGAATTAAATCGTGTTGGCAGATCAAGGGGGAGATAGATTATGACTGACGTCGAAACAACATGAGTTACTCCCGTTGTAATTCCAGAGATACCTACATCGTAAATCGGATAATAATGAAACGGTGGAAAGTTCTTCAGTCGACGGCAACAGCGCAAGGCCCGCATGGGGCTTCCTGCGTCATAACATAACATAAGATAACATATGTATTTCTTTCACTGAGCTATGCGTGCAATAAAACTGTTCTAATTTAGTAGTATATACAACTTCATCTTTACTCAGATTAATGGGAATCAAACTGGAATGAGCGGGAGAATTTCTGTGAATTCTGACAAATCGGCGGTCTTAAAGAACCGGAAGGCGGATACTGGGCGGATTCGTTCAGATGAGAGACAGCTGAGATGAGATGATCTCAAGAAACATGTGAATTTCAGCTGCTCTTCGTTGTATTTCTATCATGAATATCGGCAGTAATTCAGTCCTTCATGAATATCGACTGCACAAAACCCCTACCTGCATTGTGCGCACGGTCGCATGCTGAGAGCGGGGGACTCGTAGAAAATGTGGCAAAAATTTGGCACGACCAAATTATTATAGCATTGCGGGCCCCTGACGCTGCTGCCGCTCGCTTCTCGCAGACCATCCCTTTGGAGGAAATTCTGGGCCCAAATATACATACGTTCTGGGATACCGTATTTTGTAACCTGGAATATTCCTATCGCCTGCAACCAGAAATTGGTAGTATTTGAGAATGTCGACGTTGGTCCCAAGTACGTTCTTCCCTTTTCCATCTAACGAACTTTCGAGAAGATAATTTATGGGTGAATGGCTGACAGAGTCTTCACTAAATTTATTAAGATGAAACTGTAAATACACCTCCAGCTCATCCAGATGTTGTTAAACGTCGCTCTTCAAATCTCAAGCATCCTCCGGACATGCTCCGAATGCTGCAAAATTTAAGGGAAACAATCCAGAAAAAACTGGCCCTCGTTTCGACTGTCAAACACACGCTTGAATGCAATATTGACCACCTGGACGACATTATTGCTCAGAGTGACCAATTGACCCTGGACGACTTATTTTCTGCCGTCGCCAAATTAGAAGCAGCCACAACCGTGCCTTTGGAACAGTTCCAACAATTATGTGACCAAGAGCAAATTGCATTCCTTGCAAACAACTTTAACGTCACAAGCGAGAATTGTCGTCCAAAATTGAACGGAATACTGAAAAGTTTCAAGAAAAGTGAAATTTCTGAAGAACCAGACGCGCCGGCATTGACTGTAAAGAATTCGGTCATTGGTTATGTAAGTGTTCTGTATACGAATGAGTTCTCCATTCATAATTTTATGGCATCAATTTTTATCTGCATCTCATCTAACAGTAGCGTCACTTTAGGGACAAAGACATGGTATATCCACCGGTGCCATCCGAATTCATAGCGACGAGCCTTGGGTTGGTTCCAAAGGTCTGCAAATTTCAGCTGAAACCTCAGTATTGGAAATTAAAGCAATGGCACTGGGAAAATTCAACAAACAAAACGACAAACTCTCAGATTATTATATTGCAGAGATGACGGGGAAAGGTAACCATAATTTTTAGTCTGGAAAGTTCAACTGGCATATGAGAGGCTATACTGAAGCTTTTTTACCTGAAATAAGTGGAACGCGAAATGAATGATGATGAGAAACCTCTTGAAATGATACTTTCTGCAGGTACACAATTCGATTCTGTGCAATATCACCTGAAGAAATACATCAAGGTATTCTTTGATTTTCCATTGATTCAGCTCTTAACGAACTTGGAATAATTCTTCTTCTTAACCTCACTCCTAGGAAGCTGTCCTTAAAATTCATATTTTAACTGATTCAAAAGCCTCGCAACTTTTTTGTTCGGTCTATGTGACACTCTCCACTACTGTCCATGACGTGCTAAAATCAGCTATGGAGAAATTCAAAATTGTGGCTGACGTGATGGACTATTCTTTGTATGAGGTTATTAATGGAGGAGAAAAGTTGTTGGGGATGAAAGAGAATATATTGCAAAGGAAAATTGATATTGAGAGAAAAGGTGTCGAAGTTTTGTTTCGACTACATCAAAAGAAAATGGATGGTAAATCGCCAGTATGCTAATATTTTTTTTTCGCTCCAGATATTCTTAAGTTTGGCTGGTTATTAACGAAATGATTTTGAAAGGTCAAAGTTCTTGATGTGGTTTCGGCGTTACAGGAAATCCCAGAAAATCGAGTCTGCGCAGACTGCGATAAACCTGGTACCTATATATCATTCCTTCAACCATATTAATGTGCATCATATCGTCTAACTAGCTATATTGTCATGCAAGACCCATATTTCGTCTCTCTGAATTGGGGCGTTCTCCTGTGTCGACAATGTGCTGATATCCACGGCACTCTAAGTTGTAAAATTGCCGAAGGGACCCGATTATTCGTGAGTCGAATCCGACCGCTCAAAATGCCAAAATGGGAGTCTGATCATGCAAAGGTACTGCTGTTCATTTCAGCCAAACGCAAAAGAGGCTATACGCTCAATATTTTTATGTGAATGTTAGATTCTACAAGAACGAGGAAACAAACCGGCCAATACGTTTTTAGAACGCAAGTTATTGTACTCTGGTGTCGCCAAACCGGCACCTGATTCTGAGCAGTACGTTGTCCCGTTGATTAAGAAATAGAATTGTAACTTAGCAAACTGACTGCAACTAAATCCAGGGCCGAAAGACGCGAATACATCATCACCAAATACATTCGTCGCAAATTCGTTCAATCAGTATTAGTTCTTACCAATTCAGATTCTTTCACACCATCTAGCGAATCCGATTTGTCTCTGACATCCGGTGTAACATCGGGTGGAACGACCGTGTCTTCGACCGAAATACTGTCTGCTGAACAGAAACTGAACATTTTCGTCATTACGGCAATCCAAAATGGTGATGTTAATCGTGTCTTAGAGATATTAAATTCCGGCTTAGACTTAGAGGTGTTAGTTCCAGATCCAAAAGATGGAGTGAAAAAAGGGTGGCTGCATTTCGCTGCGATTGCAGGTGAAACTGCAGTCGCTGAATTGTTAATCTACTTTGGCTCTTATCCCGGCGGGAGGGATGAGAATGGAAGGACAGCATTGTATTATGCCGCCCAACATGGACATGAATTATTGGCTGTATGTGTTCAAATCTGGTACCTTAAAACTTTGTTTCAAGCCGCTTTTTTACTAACTTGTACGAATCTAGTCTCGGCTAAAAGAATATCAATATTTCCACGCTTACATGAGTAATATAAACTCTTCCGTACCAACATCCCCTTCATCGAGTAATTCGATGACAAAACCGCGACGACTTCCATTTAAACCTACCCCATTACATTTTCAATTGGCTCACTTATCTGATATGGAATTTGATACACAAGTTCGCAACATTACAATTGAACTAATCGTCCGTAATGTTCGACAGACAGACATTACTCCTGTTAGTCCACCGTCTCCGAAAATGCCTCAGACACGCCGCCGCTCGCAGAGCATGCCATCGGAGTTCGGTAGAGTTCGCATGCCATCGTTTAGCGAGTCATTCAAAAAACGGCCAAAACGAGTCTCAATTGCAGATGAAAATGAATGGCTGAACGGATACGCTGGCGACATTTTTGATTTAAAGAAATTGGAAGGGGAAGAATGGGAAGAACTGGTGTTTGCTGTTTTAGGAGAGGAATTAGGATTCCGAGAGCTAATGAGAATATGTGAGGGTTTAAAACGTTTAAGGAGAAGGAGTGTCACCATTGGCACTTGGAATCCTCCTGTTCCTGTTCCCGCTCCAGCTCCCGTCGCTACCGCGAACGCAAATTCTGGGGCCGGAGAGAGGAAAAAATCCGTGGACACTACTAATACAGTGTCCATCGACGTTTCCTCATTTAAGAAGGTATCCGAATCAAAAATTGCTGATGCCGAAGATTGGCTTACAAGACTGAGGAGAGAACAATTTGAAGAAGTGAAGATTGCCCAAGGAGAACGATTTGGCCGAACAAATTGGGCAACGGCTATGACTGTACCAAGCTGAGCACATCCAAAATTTGCTTTACTTTTTGTATTTTATAATTTGATTATTTCTTACCGTAATATAATTTCGCACGACGCAATTATGTCATACCCTTTGTCATTTTCATGAGGATCCGGCATTCCAATTATCACTGAATTACTGCAACCTATGGACTATGATGCCTGATTGTTCTTCACTGGGAGCGTTTTTATGTGTATTATTCAACTGATTAATAAATGTAATAAGTATATCGGCTACTTTTATATTTTAGACAAGAAAAACACTTGTCCGACTTTCTTTTCCAATTGTTGGACAATGTATTGTTTAAATTCAAATCAGGCCACATGAAATTTACCCCACTCCGACCCGGCGTTCCCAGCGACAATTCATTCCCTCTTTTCTTAAACTGTCAACACAACACAACAACTGATATATCATATATAAAATATGTCCAAGAAATTCGTAGATACTTTTATTGTCGCTGCGTATGTGTCGTCATTTGCTCTCTTCCTTGTAACCTTGCAGTCCTCACGTCATCAGTCAACGTTGAATTCTCACTAATTGCTTGCATTCCTTGATACTTGTTATGCTTTAAATCATTTCTTGTACGGAAATTATCAGTAAGCGAACACCTTTTGGAGCTTTTGGAGGAAAACTAAAAGATTTCTCCGCTACTCATCTTGGTGGCATTGCATCTCAAGCTGCTTTAAAGCAGTTGCCGAAAGGAACACCGGTTGACTCAGTCATTTTCGGAAATGTAGCTCAGACTAGCGTATGTGTACAATTCTACTTGGCTGTTTTCATAATTGGTTCTTCCTTTGATTTGGTCATCGGAATATGTTGACGGCCAGAAGCTTCTTTGGATGGTGCCAAAACTCCACACACTCGAACATTATACTCACACTATACTTGCTTCATTCATGATATGATTCATTTATCAAAATTTATATCCAGGCCGATGCTGCGTATCTTGCCCGTCATGTCGGACACTACGGTAAACTCCCAATCCATGTTCCTGCCCTCACAGTCAACCGTCTCTGCGGTTCAGGTTTCCAAGCCGTCATCAACGCCGCGCAGGAAATTCAATTAGGTGAAGCCCAAGTGGTTTTGGCCGGAGGTACCGAAAGTATGTCCCAGGCACCGTATGCCTTAAGGAATGCAAGATGGGGCACAAGATACGGAGTTGATCTGAAATTGGAGGATACCTTGGCGGCGGCTTTGGTGGACTCGTATCCCGAGAAAGTCCCCATGGGTATAACAGCTGAAAATCTAGCTCAACAGTACAATATCTCTCGAGAGGATTGTGATAAATTGGCTTTACAGACACAGCAACGTTGGGCCGAAGGTACGACGGTTTTTTCGGTTCCCTCCAAAATCACAATCCAGATTCTCATTGTTGAAATTTTTGAACTACTTAAACAGCCGAGAAAAACGGACACTTCAAAGCAGAAATTGCTCCTGTGGAAATCAAAACAAAGAAAGGAGTGGAGCACTTCAGCAAAGACGAACATCCGCGTCCGCAAACGACACTCGAAAGTCTCGCCAAATTGCCATCAGTGTTCATCCCCAAAACCGGCACTGTGACCGCTGGTAATGCCTCTGGCATCTGTGACGGTGCTGCAGCCCTCGTTGTTGCCGGTGAAAATGCGGTCAAAGAACATAATATCAAACCTCTGGCCAGAATTGTTAGTTGGTTTTACTGCGGCGTTGAACCAAAAATTATGGGTGAGTTTTTTCGTTAACTAGTCGGTCCTTCCTCCCTTCGAATATAGTTTTTAACTTTTTAAATTTATAGGTATCGGTCCTGTTGATGCCATCAAAGAAGCCCTTCGTCGTGCAAATCTTACCCTTGCTGATATGGATCTCGTAGAGGTCAACCAGGCTTTTGCCGCCCAGTACTTGGCAGTAGAAAAGGAATTAGGATTGGATAGATCTAAGACTAATGTTAACTCTGGAGCTATTGCTATTGGTCATCCACTTGGTGCCAGTGGTGCCAGAATTTTGGCAAACTTGGTATATGAATTGGAAAGAAGAATGGGACGTTATGCTGTTGGTAGCGCCTGTACGTAATATGATTCGCTTATCCATTTTGCTGATTTTCAACTCTGCCATATCTTTGTTTGGTATTGAGTTCCTCATTGCTATCTGTCGAGATTGACTCATCTTGCTATTTTCTTTCTCCTACCTCTATTTCCAATCAATTAGGTATCGGTGGCGGTCAAGGTATCGCAGTTGTTCTTGAACGCGTTTAGGGCCCATTAAGACGTGCTCTGGAACTCTCTTTCTTTACATCATGATTGATTCAATCGAATGAACGCATGTATTTAGTATAGAAATCTAATAATTCTGATGTCATTTTTCGAATTTGTATCAACTTTGATCAATTGATTCGTTTATCTGTAAAGGTACAGAACGGAGCGAAAGAAATACATAGGCAATCGGGGATTTATTCTAAATTGATTGAATGCGAAACATCCCTTAGGGCTACAAAGTGTTCTGTTTCAAACGTATTCACGAAAGCCTAACTACTCAGTTCATGCTCTAATCAAGAGCAGTCGTACAATTACAAACAACAAATCAAAATTAAGTTCTGACGAGTGAAGGTCATACAAACTAACATTGATATCTACTCGCAACTCTTTGAAACCATAGTCTCGCCAGCTGTACTAACTCCAATCATCAACCCTTTTCTTTAAGCTTTGTTGATCATGTAGTCGTTTCTGATTAAGACGACTTCTGCGCAACAACCGCCGAACCTGAATCAAAAATTGATATCGAGTAAATTATTTGTCACGAAGACATACTTAAACATTGCGCCAACACAAACCAATTATACTCCATTCTTGCAACTCTGTATCCTAATCCATCTAAAAATCGCATCAACTTGATCATACTTTTAGCACTGTTGTAGCCCGCTTCAGGATGGTTTAACCAACCTGGGTTAAATGTGGGTGTACTTGAGTCGTAGTGAATCTCGAGTAGGATTTGAGTCGGAAGAGAGGCGGGTGGAATGTTTGCAAAGAATGGGAGTACTTGCCATTCGAAACTGAATTGGAAAGGCGGGTAAGATAAGACTTAACAGGATGAAGAAAGAGGTAATAGGAAGTAGTGTACTGTTCAATATCCATTTTCAACAAATCAACTCTTTCTACCCCTGTGAGATTCAAAATACTTTGCCAAGTTTTGAATACGGCTGGTTTCGGTTCCATTTGATACAACGGATCCGAAAACATTTTTTCTTCATCTTTTTCGCCTACACACCAATTATAAAATTCTGTACTCTGATGGGACCAGGTACCTGTGCAATCAAATGTGTAGATTTTACAATTCGGAACCTCGGATTTAATAGCTTCTTCGAATCCGAATTCGCCGGCAGAACCGAGAGAGAAGATGGAACATGATTTCCCAGAGTGGGGAGATGGAACATGGTCGGAGCAGAACCATTTGCCGCCATCAGTGGGGTAGGCAGGTCCAATACTGTCATATTTGAGAAAGAGTGGAAGGTTGGTTATGTATTACTTTTGCAAGAGAGTGAAAAAGAACTCACCGTTTCATAAAACTGCATCATTCAAACAATACAATATGGAAAAAGAATGGTTTAGTTTATGTTGGCTTGTGGAAAGCGTGGGAAGCATAAGCATAGAGATATGCATACCGTGCGTCACAAGAATACGTCTCTGGAACCAAATCAAACATTTCATGATTTGGACGAATGTTGAAATGCTGTATATCCGAGAGAGGTAACTTCTCAACATAATCGTATACCTTCATTGCTTGAGCTCTACGCAATCCGTTATTTCGTTAAAACCGCCTTATGTGACTGAGAAAATAGACACATTTGTCAAGAGTAACAACCAACCTTTTGAATTCGGTCCAACAAACTTGTTTTTCATAATAATTATCCACCGTTTTTATGTTTGTTTGAAATTGTACTCCATTGGTTAAGCAAGACATCAAGTCTTTAATATCTTGGGTCATATCAGTCGAACTCGAAACTGTATCTGCAACAAGGTTGTCTGATTGCTGGGAAACATGGTTCTCAGTTGGATTCGCTTGGGTTATATTGATGATTGAAACAAAACTGAGAAACAATAGAACGAGACTGTTGTTTGGGGTCAACATTCTTTTCGAGTCGGGGTTTGATGAGTTTTTGATCAGTTGATAAGAAGCGATGCAGGAGGGAAAAAAGATTAAACAGAACAAATGAAGGTGAATATACGTTTTCAAAGACATGAATCGACTCCATATATACTTTCTGAGGCTACTATTATGTCCTCGTAAAAAGGAGTACACAACTGTTCGCTACATTGTGTCTGAGCAGAACCTAATTTGCTATAACCAAATCGGAACAATCCACATACTGTATCAATTTCAATATTCAGATACGTTATATATCTCGATAAGCTGAAAATACTTCAACCAGCGGAAGAATAAAGATTATATAAATTTTGAAAGGGGCGACATGGAAAGGCAGTTGACATTCAAAAGGAGACACGAGAGCATAAAAGGTCGAAAAGGAACGCGTTCCAAAGGATTTGCAAATTCACAGAAAATCGATTTTTCTTTCTTTGGCAAAATTTAAGACCGCTAACATTGTGGAAGTTATTTCACCACAGCTCATAAAGTATCTTCCGATATACGTCCTATTCGCTAACTTTGATTTTCGCCATAAATATCGATAAAATCAAAAAACTATCGTCACCACTGTTCAATTTTGACAAACCCGTTGAGGATTTACCGTTTTGTCGATAAACGAAGAAGTCAAAAAAAGATGGTGAATATTATTTATACACATAGCGCGAATAGATACCATCAACAGATTTTTGATCAGATGAGACATGAAAGACATGTTGAGAGGTATTGCCTTTAAGATTCTTCTTTTTCATTCATTCTCTCCTTTATTGATCAACGAAAGAAACAATACCATCAAAGAGCTAACAAAATTTTTTTATTGCGTTTATAATTTTTCTTGTTGATTTTACAATCTGTGATGTATCTTGTATTACCACAATATCAGAATCTTAACCACACAACCGGCAGTCGATCAAAAACTTCCTGTAGGGTTTGAAAAGCACCGGTATGATGCTAAAAAGAATAAAGCTAAACAAGGTTTGTGATATCAAAAAACACCATCCGAACAAGACGTAATAGTTCAGGAGAAATTGCATTAGACAGATGAGCCTGTGGACAAATAACCTTATTGTACTGACTAAATAATACTCACATTCGACAACTTTATCTGACCCGGACTGTATGACCTTTTTCATAATTTTCAGAACGAGCCAAAACAATCTTGCGCGAGAATGAATTGCTCCTTCAAAAACTTCATGATATTGCGCAACGTAAAAATATCATCAAACATTACGTTCCTAACCGAAATATTTTTTCCGAAATGAGGTTACAAGAGTTGAAGAAAATCGATAGGGACAATCAGGTCCGTCGATTGTTTTATATTTCGAAATCTGACAATCCAAGAAGTGGGATTTGAGTCGATAATGAGAATAATAGCTGACATTGCAAACTTTTTCAACTTTTTTTCTTGCAATTTGCTTTTTTGTAGCTTCTTATTAATCGATTGAAAAAAATTTCTCAAGTCTCAGCGTACTCTCGTGCCCGGTTATTGAAAGAACGAGCCGAAACTGAAAGTCATATTCAACGAATCAGTCAATTTCATCCGGAAATAAGTAAACGAAGAGCTCAATGTAGAAACAAGACTCCTCGTGAAGTAGCGAAGGAACGTGCAGAAAAAGAAACGAGAGTGGCGTTGAGAGTTGGGGTGAATGGAGAGTATGAGAGTGAAGAAGATTGGGAAGAGGTTGAAGACACTGGGCACGAGGTTGGTCAAACAAATAGTGGGAGAGATGAGGCAGCGAAGCAAGAAGAGAAGAAGGACGTGGTTGTAACAGAGGCTACAGTTGAGGAGAAAAGAGAGAAAGGTATGAACAGAATTCCGTTGTTCTAATTCTTCTCAATCCGTTTCTTACATGTTGGCCATATCTACCGTTGTAGGCCCTGTAGATTCGACAACCCCAAAAGTGAAACAACAACAGCCAAAAACTTTAAAATCCTCAATCAAGTCACCCGCCAGTTCTTCTCCGTCTACACCTCAGAAAAAACACGCATCTGTTAAAGTCAAAAGCGGTTTGTCCCCTGTGCACTCTCCCAAATCGGATACCGTCTCTCCTACCGCGACTCCGAAATCTGAATGTAAAATTCACAAATTAAATGTGAATGCGACCACAAATGTAAGGTTCAATAACACGGGACGCGGGGGTAAAGTCGTCGGAACTGGCAGTAAAACTGGAAGTGCCGAAAATGGAGCATCCAGGTCGATTACGAGCGCATATGAAACGGTTACTGTGAATGGTGACAAATGAGAGAGAAAAGCTCTAATTGAGGAAGATAAATTAAGCGTGAGGGTTGAGGATTCTTTTGTTTTACATTCCTTTCCTGTAGAAGACTAGCAAATGACGGTAGTTGTAGAATGTAGTAGTTCCATCGTTTTGGTTGTTGTTTGAACGAAGTCAGAGTGAGTATACAAGATTAACTTACTTCTCTTCGGATGCGACAAATCAAGCCCAGCTTTATACCTTACTCCAACCAAAAAATTCATACTGTTATGTTGTTTCATGGATTGTCAAAATTTTAGTTTATGTCGAGTTAAAGTATCCTTACGTATTGATTATCTGATATGCTGCAGTCACCTGTAAAAGAAATTGAATGTATGACCGATAGTTGTAAACAAATTTTAGGGATTAGCTTTTAAATTAAGTTTATTATAAAAATTTGAGCTTTTGAATTCTCGGTGTTCCTGTTATCGTACATTTCTATTTATACCTTTTTGTATTCGGAGGCGTGAAACCATCATTGGCTGAATGAGAAAGAAGGAGATGTATAACATAACACAACATACATCTTCCAACATCCAACAACCATTTTCAAAACGGCTCGTTCCGGATGCACCTGAAACCCGGTAACTAATTTGTCTGTTGTTCAAGATTCATAGGGGTGCGGCCTTTCTAGTGATTATATGCTGGGAGCGTCCAATAGAGATTTACATCACTATACATAAATCTCCCCATTTAAATTCGCCCTTATCGTTGAATTCGACGTATAGGCAACCTTTGTTTGGGAAGTCCGGGGTGATAGAGACTCGGTATTTCCTGTGGTTCAAGGTAGTAGAAAAAGCCATAGGATTTAGGGTTTGACGCTCAGTGAGAGGGGATGGAGGAACTGAAGAATAACAATGTCAATCTAACATACTGAACAAATTTTTCCACCTCTGGTTTAATCTTTGCAACTCCACCTTCCGAATGCCGACCCCACCCAGTTATGACCACCAAACTCAACTTGTCGTTCCATTTTTCCCCCTTCTTCTTCAACTTCATCAATTGTTGAATTCGCTCTTCTACTTTTTCAAGAGCTTCAGCGACGAATAATCCATGGAGGTCTATTTCGTAGATAGGACGGTGAGAGTTGTAGTGGTTAAAGTACAATAAGCAGGCTTGAGCGTTGTGTGATTTGAGGGAAGGACTGAGAGAGTGGGCCTGGGATGAAAGAGAAGAGGCGAGAGGTTTGTTTCCTACAATGAATGAAGGTTTGAGGGTGAGATCATATCTTTAGCGCAATGGATTCTTTTTATAAGACTTGGAGATGTCAAAGGACATGTTCATTCAAGATATGTACCGTTGTTCCATGCTCTTTTGCTATCTTCGAACAAAGAGGATCGTTGTTGTGCAATCTTGGTGGCTTCCTGTCGATGGTGTTCTGCTTTCTGCAGTGGAGATTGCGAGGATGCGTCTGAGGACGACGACGAATGCAAGAGCGACGAGATGAGATTTCCCATTTCCGGGGCCCAGGCGTACGGTTAACGGCTATATTCAATAGCAATACAGGGAATTAAGTTTAAGCATACAACTTTATAACCGTCATATGCTATATGCTCAGTTCTGTGATATTCAGTGTACCTATAACCACTGCACGTCGTATTACATCATCCTCACAACTCAAAGAACCAAAAACTCCGCAGACGACGCGAGTCTAAATGAACTGCCCAATCAGAATTAAGAACAGCCAAAGTAGCCGGGTTTCTTGCTACGTGGGTATTGTGCATACAATTATTTCGTAAAATGTTAAAGTCGGCTGGTGTGAGATTTAAGCTTTGCATCTGTGTTTCTGAGAATTGGTTTGAGATGTTTTGGTCTTTCTTGTTTATCATGTTTTGGTCTTTCTTGTTTATCAAGTTTCTTGTACTCGTAGACTAAGTATCTAACTGTGGGTTATTTTATTTTTTTAAATGATATCTCGACATTGAGTTCAAGACCTTATAGCGAGACGAGAAAATGTCAAACTCAACAACCTCAACAACCTCAAAACCGAGTCGTTTCGTCCTCTTATTCTTGTTCGCTTGTGCAGCCGTCGGAATGTACACTCTCCACAATTGGATATCCTTGTCTATCCCTGACTTCGCACTACCCGTACCCGAATTCGACGAATCAGTGAGGACTGTCATCGAGAAAGTACGTTTTGAAGTATCGGTGGAATATACCAAGCAGTTTTTGTCGGAGGATAAAAAAGTTTTGGTGGTTACGAATGAAAGTAGAGAGTGGGGTATAAGAGATAGGGAAGAGAGAATGGGGGGTGAGTGGGTTAATGGTGGTGTGGATGAGGGGGACGGTGGGGTTCAGGTTTTTAGAAATGGAGGGCGGAGGAGGAATGAGTTGTTCATGAGGCCGAGTAGGAATGAAGGTTTGGGAGGTCACTCTAGAATTCGCCCGACATTTAACATTCAGAATAAGGATGAACAAGTCAACGTAGATACGGAGAATGAAGGAAATTCAAAAGACAAGCGACCAAGGAGTTTTGAATTTTCTAAAACAAATTCATCGGTAGAGGTGAAGAATCAGAATTCTCTGGTGACGCTTCTCTCTACCCCGCCGACCTCGCTACTGTATCGAACACCCCCGGTCAAACTTGCATTTATTTTATTCGCTCATAATAATGGAACCTTACAAGGACTCCGTGAGTTCCTAGAAGTAGGATACCACCCGCATCATGTTTATTTCATTCACGTCGACGCTAAAGTTTCCGAACCCGAGTACCTCGCATTTCAACAACAACTACAAAGTTACCCCAACATTCGTTTCTCAAAATTTCGGTATTTTGTTCTTTGGGGGTTCCCATCTATCATTGAAATGGAAATGCATCTCCTAAAATTAGCACACGAGTACAATTTGTCCGCCGAGGCCCAAAAATCAGGGAAATGGTCTCACGTGATGAATTTATGCGGGTACTCGTATCCTTTGCAACCGTTGTGGAGGTTAGAGTATTTAGTTGGATCGTTGAACGGGAAAAGTATGGTGTCTCATCGAAATGATATGGTGAAGGGGTGTACCTGGAGTGACACGGTGAAATCGAGTCGAGGGGAACCTGTGGAAGAGAATTGTAGACGCACTGTGGGGAGATGTATGGATGAAGAGTGTAGCAAAATGTGGTTTACACCTCGAAATGGTGTCATTTTGAAAAGTACCGTCAATTTTTTTTTTTATTAAGATTTAATTAGATGATGAACTCACAATGATTTAACTTTTTTTCAACCGTTAAGACACTCAATGGGTCCTCCTCGCTTCACAGTACGTAGACTACCTGATCACTTCCCCACTCGCTCAAGAATGGTACCAATTTTTCTTGAAAACACGTATACCCGATGAATCCTTTTTTCAGACAGTTTTGTATAACTCGCCGTTCAACGATACCCAATATATATATACTCCCCCAACGAATCCGTCCACGGGTTCATCATTACAGATTGTAAATAACACTGCAACAAATTTAGCATACATGTGGTACGTTTTATTAAATTTTAATTATTGAAATGTACGAATCTACGAGTATTTAATCTGTATTGAATTTGATTAGGACACATTGGAAAAGATGCTACACTTATCGACCGCGACCTGGATCTCCCTGCGTTCTTGGTAAAAATGAATTCTTTTTGGTGAAAGCGCACATGGACGCTGAATTGTTTGTACGCAAGATTCCGCCGGGTGATGACTTGAAGATGATGGTGAGAGACATGTGGAAGAAGAGGTGGGGAAGTGTAAGCGGGGGTAGGATCAAGTTGACGGGGGAGAGTCGGTTGGTTGAAGTAGAGTGATTAGTGCGGTGGTTTTGAAATTTTGATATTATTATTGACAATGGTGGCGATGTAATAGTTGGAACTAGGATGATACCAGATAACCAGATGATACCCAATTCACCGACACGACAGAACCCCTCTTGCGCGCGCTTCGTACGGCCATGCTCTGTAAGAGTGAAAATTCAATCCAAGATTGTACATTTTAGTAGCTAGTAGCTGATTACCAGTATATGATGTGTAGTCTGCAACTTGGAATAAAATTTTCTCCTCTTCACATTTTGGTTAGACTCCTTATAAGTACTGCGATAATAAGATCAGGAACATGGATATGGTAAATGGAATCAGTTATCGGAGGCCTCCAGATAACACCGATTCCCATCTCATAAAAATGTATTGTGATTTATTATGTATATTCAATATTGTGTTTCAGGGTGGTGAATCAAGTTTGAATTGGTATGTGGATTGCGCAATGAGTGGGGACGTGAGTATGGTGTGATAACTGAATTGACGTGGCCAATACAAGCTGTGTAAATGGGACGATCAAAGGAGAGCAAAGAATAAAGAGTGTTCTAAACAGAAAAAAGGACATTCTAGTTTGTAGCTGAGAGTTGAAGTTTCGGCATGAGCGCGGGGTGTGTAGACAACGAGACAATGGATACAAGGCATATGCATAAATCAAGGATGGACAGTATGGACAGGGGGGTGGCCAAAGTGTTGGCTGGTGCTAGTGCTGGTGAGTGGGGTGTCTTCATCTTGATGGTATTCTCTTTGTACATGTATTGAGTGTATAGTCTCATCCAGTGTCACTGTAGTGTGTGGTGTGATTGCAGTGTTGAAAGTTTCACTCCACCAGTCCACACTCCACACTAGATTCCCTCTGATTCCCTCTGATTCCCTTCTGATTCCCTCTGATTCCCTCTGATTCCCCTTTTCACGGGACAAGTGGGACACGTGACTTATGTGACTTGGCAGATAAGATAAGCCTATCTGCAGCCAATCAGGGTGCGTGCAGAGGACAGCGCGACGGCGTGACTGCGTTCCCCTTTTCCCTCTGGCTGAATCGGCAAAGTGGACACGCGCATTCCCTTCCCTCTCATTCCCTCTCTCATTCCCTCATTCCCTCCACTCTCCCTCCACTCTACATCCCATTCCATATCTGATACCAATGTCACACTCTGCAAGAATAGAAAACATTGTCGAAGGCGTCAACCGCGCTGCCAGGGAAGTCGTCTACCCTAGGCACGCCAGCGGGAAGCCGCAGTACATCTCTGAGATATACGGACAGAACGTCTTTGGCCTCAAACAGCTCCAACAGGCTCTCCCAAAACCCATCTACGCTCAATTCGTCAAGCAAATGAAGGGCCGTCAAAACATGGACAAACCCACCGCCGACGCTGTCGCTCACGCTGTCAGAATTTGGGCCATGGACCGCGGTGTACGTATTTGTTTTTTTTTCCTCCTTTTGTTGGCGTGTTCTTTGTTGTGTTTTTGTTTTCTTTTATTTGTTGTCTTTGGAGAATCCTAAGGAGAACGACAAAGAGACCTCCGTCCACGGTATCTGTGGAAAGTGGCGGTCGGAAGTCTCTGGTTCCCGTTGTCCCTGTTTTTGGGCGCGGTTTATTTCCTTTGTCACAACACAATTTTTTTTCCTTAAAAGTCAATTGAATTGGTTGTCAAGCGACTGCCTTTTACCAAATCATGTCTTTTCCACTTCTTCCATGATGCCCCAATACCTGCTGCCCTTGAATTTGATAAACTGACGCCTATTCTCATTACGCACACGTCATCAAAACGATATTAGGCCACCCATTTCACCCATTGGTTCCAACCTCAAACTGGTTCCACTGCCGAAAAACACGACTCCTTCTTGAACTTTCGTTACGGTGATTCTATCGAAGGAGTACGTACCGATCTTCATCTCTTGTAGATCAAGATATCATGTCGTTAATCAATTTGTCCCTCCTTCCAGGCTGTTGCCATCGATGCTTTCTCCGGATCGCAATTGTTGCAATCAGAACCCGATGCCTCTTCTTTTCCCTCTGGCGGTATGAGAACAACCTTCGAAGCTAGAGGTTACACTGTTTGGGATACTACAAGGTAATTTGCACAATTGTCATTCTCAGTTAAACACGTCGAATCTGACAATCGTCGTCCCCTCTCACAGTCCTATGTACATTCGTCAAGTCCAAAACAACAACACCTCCGTTCTCTACATTCCATCCGTTTTCATTTCATACAACGGTGAAGCCCTCGACGAAAAAACTGTCCTTCTCCGATCCAATGAAGCCCTTTCCCGTGCCGCCTGTAAAGTCCTCCGTTTGATTGGCGAAAACGTCAACAGAGTCTACACCACCCTCGGTATCGAGCAAGAATTCTTCCTCGTCGATCGTGCCTTGTACTCTCTGAGACCCGATCTGAAATTATCCGGCAGAACTTTGATCGGTTCTGTTCCCCCCAAACATCAACAATTGGAAGATCATTACTTTGGTAAAATCCCCAGCAGAGTTTTGGCTACCATGAGCGAAACCGAATTGGAATGTTACAAATTGGGTGTCCCAGTGAAAACAAGACACAACGAAGTCGCCCCTGCTCAATTCGAAGTTGCCCCCATCTTTGAAGAAGCTACAGTTGCCGTCGACCACAACTTGTTGTTGATGGATGTCCTTCATCAAGTTTCTCACCGTCATAAATTGAAGGTAAAGATCGGTTGTTTTCTTTTTGGTACTTTTGTAAAGACCTGTGCAAGTGCTAATTATATTTTTACTTGTCCATTATAGGTTCTCTACCACGAAAAGCCCTTCAAGGGAGTCAACGGGTCCGGCAAACATTGTAACTTTGCCATGTCCACCGACACCGGCGACAATCTTTTAGACCCGACCGTCAAGCCTGAAACCAACTACCGTTTCCTTCTTTTCCTCGTCGCTACCCTTCATGGTGTTCACCGTCACGGTGGTCTCCTCCGATGTGGTATCGCTTCTTCCTCCAACGAACATCGTCTCGGTGCCAACGAAGCTCCCCCCGGCATCGTCTCTGCTTTCCTCGGAGAACAACTCACCGAAGTCCTCAACGCAGTCGAAGAATCTCGTCCCCTCAAAAACTTCTCGCAGCCGCACGTCCAAACTATCAAACTCGGTGGTACCGTTTTGGATCTTAAACTCGCCGTTTTGCCCGAAATCGCCAGAGATTTGACCGACAGAAACAGAACTTCTCCGTTCGCTTTCACCGGTAACAAATTCGAATTCAGAGCCGTCGGTGCTAAACAATCTCCTTCATTCCCCGTCACTTTGTTGACAGCCGCTGTCGCTTCCGCTCTCGAAGATGTTGCCAAATCTCTTGAAGCCAAGATGGGTAAGTTATTAATGATGAGCTGTTATGTCTTTAAAAAGCCTCATTTCTAACAATATTATCCTTTGTTAGCTGGTCGACACATTGCTTCCGATGAAGACAAACTCGCGGTCATCCGTGAATACATCAAGAAGACCAAGGCCATCCGTTTCGAAGGTGACAACTAGTGCGTATCCTTCCTGTTCGTTCTGCTTTTAGAATATTGGCACACATTCTTCGCGGTAGCTAATTCATCTTGTACTTTTATTTTATTACAGCTCACAAGCTTGGGTTGTTGAAGCCGAGAAACGAGGACTCCCTAATATTCGCAACTGCCCTGACGCTTTTGACCAACTCATGAACCCGGTTCACTCTGAAATGTTGATCAAATCCGGTATCTTTACCAAAGAGGAACTCCACTCACGATACCACGTTTTGGTTGAACGGTTAGATTCTTTTCTTGCTTTAACAGATATTTTTCATTTCGAAATTGCCGCTGACATTGTAGATTTTGATAGATACACCAAAGATCTTCTCATCGAAGCCAATACCCTCCGAAGCATGATCAACCACTCTATCCTCCCTGCTTCCTACGAATACCGTAAAGTTCTCGCCGACACCATCAACTCTATCGAATCCACCAAAACTTCCGCCGCTCCGGAACGTAAAGTTCTCGATGCCATCACTCCCATCGTTTCTGATTTACAAGTCGCAAGCGCCAAATTGGAAAAAGTCATTGACGATGTGACGGCTTTGTCTGACCCGCTTGAACAAGCTAGAAAGAGTAACTCTGATATATTACCCGTGATGGAAAGTATCCGATCAAAGGCCGATACTTTGGAAACCCACATTGCCGATAAATACTGGTACGTCCACATTACTTATTTATGCTTGCCTGTTCTCTTTTTTTTTCAGTCACTTAATTAATCCGTGGTTGTTTTTTTTTCTCCTCTCTAGGCCGTACCCCAAATACACTGAACTCCTTTTCTAAGTTTCCCGGAAATAAATAAAATAACAAAGCCATTCACATAGACAACAATACAATACATGAGTCTTGATTGAACGCATCTTTTTAGTGACATGGTCAAAAAATTTGTATTTATATCTTTAGTAAAGCCGATTTGAATGGGGTGGAACTAGTTGAGTGAGTGCGGTTTATTTGAATATAATGAATTTTTGGTATCTAGTATTTAGAGGTCATCGCAATCAATAAAAAAACTCGCATCTTTAGTTTATAAAGATTCTCAATCGTTGCCATCGTCATTGATGAAGTATAAGAGTGAATAATTTAAATAGAAGTTGCACTTGAACAATCATCACGTTCAGTCACTAACGACTACACTACACTCTTCTTTTTTCTCCCAACCCCAACTATACCTCCGGCCTTCAAATTCGAATTCTTCACATCCCGATTCTGATCTCTCCCCATCCCAACCTTCACCTTCCCCTTCCCTTTATCATTCTCCACCACCACTTTTTCATGATCATCATTCCCATCATCCCCATCATCATCCAACAAAAACCCTCTCACCCTCTCCCACTTCCCCACCATCCTCCGTTTCTGAATCTCCAATTCTTGCAACAAAAATTGAATTTCGGAATGTAACGCTTCGTTCTCCTTTTTCGTGGATTCTAGTTGTACAGTGGAGCGGGAAAGAGAGGAGAGTGTGGAAGTGTGAGTTTGTTGGAGGGTTGTGAGGGTTTTGTGGGTGGACTTTTGGTTTTGGTGGTGGAAGGGAATTGAAGATGGAAAAGGAAAAAAGGGAAAATTAAAATAACCGAAAAAGTCAAGACGGTTAATTGAGGTTATTGCGGGGGGAATCTGATTGAATGGCTTGGACAAATTAGGTAGATGGAACTGGAACGGGTTACCTCTAATGCAGATTTTAACTCTTCAATTATAATTTCTTTAGTTTTTAAATCTGTTTGTAACGATCCGAATAATTTTTGTTCTTTGGATGCAAACATGCCTTTGACTTTTGTGACCTAAAAAAACAGAAACGATTTAAAATTCAAGTTTCCAGCCAAAAAAAAAAAAGAAAAGAAAAAGAGGGAAAAGTTTAGATTTGTATTTGGGTTACCTCGTTTTCAATCAGTTTAATACTTTCTTCACGTTCCGTTAATTTCGTAGATAACTCTGTAACTTGAGTTCTAGCTTGATTTCGTTCATTACGGTACTCTGTTACCAATGTCTCAAGTTTGGTAATCATGTCTTCTTGTCGGTCCAACTACCATAAATCTCAATTAGATTTCACAACTTCAACTGAAGATGATGGGTGAGTATGAGAGAAAGAAACCTCGGAAAGTAGTTCTTTAGTTTTGGAAACTTCTTGGTCGAGTTTGTCTTCTAAGTCTTCGCGTATTTTGGTGGTAGAGTCTACTAATGATCGGTGTTCGTTGGTCTAAACAGATGGGGAAGGTGTCAGAATACAGCTGTTGATAACTGTTTGATTATTAAATTAGATATGGAAGGCGGGGGTACTTTAGCTTGCAAATTCGCCTTGAGATTTCGTATCGTCTCGTTTTGGTCGTCGAGCATTTTGATTTTTACTTTCACGATCTATTCAGTCACTCGAGTTGATCAGAAACCGCGACATCGTTTAGATTATAGAATAAAGTGGACAAACATCCGACTCTCTTTCTAACTCTTTGACCAACTTATCTCTTTCTTCTTCTAGATTTTGAACTCGACACTCTAACTTCACTTTTTCTTCAGAAACCTGTAACGCCTTTTTACATACGAATACGTGTCGTCAAATTATCAATTCTGGATTCCAACACAACAAACTAAACTCTAGTTACCTGAGTATTCAACTTCCCTGTTAACGCTTTCACCTCGTCTTTCAATCCTTTAATTTCCGCGTTTTTTTCGGTTATCTTATGATTGAATTGGTCACATTCTTTCTTTGATTGTTTATAATCGTTTTTGAATTTCGTGAGTTGCTTAATCTTCGTTTCTAGAGACCGAAGTTTATCCTTATCAACAGTTGACGTGTCAGCGAGCAAACATTGAAAGGGATAACGAGCTCTAAACATTATAAATTACCTCGTAAACCAGAATTACTCCGTGATTTTTATCGCTTAATTCTTCCAATTTTTGTTTTTGATCCTTGACGACTAGAGTTAGTTCACGAATCAACGACTGCTGTTCTTGCTCTTTTTTCGCTGCCAAGGTCAAATTCTATAATTTGTCACGGTTACTATCGTCGCCGCGGTGATGTGAAAAGAATAATATTGGAATACCTGTTTTTGAATAGAGGACGTTTCCGACAACTCCTTGAACGCATTTTCAAGTGCACCGGATTTCTTCTGTTCCTCTAATCAATAGATTCAGACAGCTGAACCTTCAAAGCTGAGGAATTGAATTTGCTTACCTTGCCCTGCCTTCCTGAACTCGTCCTCCAAAGCTTCATATGCTTGTTTCGTGCGTTTCAGCTTGTCTTCCAACTCGTCGATAACAGGCGCATACTGTGATTCAAGTTTATCGCTAGTCTCTTTAATCGCTTGATGTATTGTGGTAGCTTGAGCACTATTTAAGCATTTAGTCAAGATGGCGCCTCTCCATGAGTGTTCAAAACGAGTGAGAGGAAACTGAAAACGTACGATAAAACCTCCTCTAACTTTTCCTTCCACATGTGTTCGCTCTCTTTTACTGTCTCACATAATCTGGTGTTTTCATTTGATAATTTTTCTAGGGTGGTTTTTAAAGCTTCCACCTGTGTTCCAGCTTCTATGGACTTTATCCTGAATGACTCTCGCTCCTTTAGAAACTTAAGTGAAAGCTTGCTTTTTTCTTCTTCAACTGCGCGAAGTTTGCTTTCTAAATTCGTGACAGTTGACTGTTGATGTCCAGAAAAACTGTTAAAAAAAGTTGAAAGGGCTTAAGCGGACCAATTCTTACTTCAAGTTCAGATATATTCTTCCGATACGCGTTGATTTCGTCTTCTCGTTTCTTTATCTGCAACTCCAGTATCTCGGTTGCCCCAGTAATTTGACCGGATTTGTTCTGTTCCTGACATTTGACCTCCTGATGTATAATGTTAGCTAGAGAAAGAATACATCGTCGAGTAATACTGGTCATGTCGCTTACCGCTTTCAATTTTTCTATGATGCTATTTCCATTTTCAACCTTGTTCTTCAATTCATCTATGAGTTTATCTTTCGCATTAAACTGTTGGAATAGTCAACATCGTACGAATGAATCAGAAGGACGTGATCCAGGGAATGACGAACCTCTTTTTCTGCCTGCTGCAATTTGTTTTCCAATGCTATCCTTCGTCGTTTTTCTTCAGCATACCTGTCATCAATTATCTTCCGCTCTCGCGTCCAGTCTTCTTCGGATTTTTTAATACGGGATAGCTCCACTTCTAATGAGTGAATCACTTGATTAGTCGGCGGTAGGGTTGATGGATTGTGACTGGGAGCAGACTGCCAGGTTAAGACTCTATTCGTAGACTATATGGAAATGTGAATTTACGGCTCAAAAGTAATGTGATTTAGCGAGGATTCACGTACGGATGCCTTCGGTATTTGTGCTAGTATTGCTGCCGGGGTGCTATCATCGGAGGTATCTGAGCTTGTAGACGAATCCTTTGAAGAGTACAATGTCACCTGAGGTGCCACGTTTTTCGTTGATGGGACAGCTATTTTCGGTCTCCTATGATAGTTAAAACCATGTCAGTGCGTGCGAATTAATCTTCCCTGTGAGGTGTACTGACTGTTTTGTCGACGGGGCAACTCGAGAGTTGGAATTATTCGTCATATTTTTGTTGCTCTTTCCACCCTTTGCTAGCGGAATGCCTGATTTGCCGACTCCGCCTTCTTTCTTGAACTTCTGTCGATATGATATATAGATGGGTCAGTCACATCCGTTCCCATACTATTTAAAATATAAACGTACCTGCAACTTCTCCTTTCGCCATCGATTGAAGTGTTCGACATTGTCCTAGGTGACTTTATGTAAGTGAAAAGTCTTGCACGTCTGCGATGTGGGCAAACACAAACTTTACCTCGTTTGTTTCATCACTTTCAATCTCTTCGTCGTTCTTAACACCTTTGCCGAAGACTTTCTCAGTTTCACCATTTTGCTTTCTCAGTTTCATTATCTCACTCTGCATTTGCAAAAGTTGCCTCATTTGCTCTTGCAACATATTTAATTGAATTGACTCGTTGGGACCTACGATAATTGCTGAATCTTTCTCATTCGAAGTTGATGTAGCGTTTTGCATCGCTTGAGTAGAAGGATTTTGTTGATGACGTTGAGTGGATAGGGTGACAGCTAGTGACTTTATCTCTTCCTCTATGCGAGTTAGACGGTCTGACTGTAAGTATTGATTCTGAGTCTGTTGAGGAGTGTAGGTTTGATAAATGGAGTTATCAAAATTCGGTTGGTTCGGTTGTAATGAAGGGTGCGGTATCTGAGAAGAAACGGTAAAAGACTCGGATAGGAAGTTGGACAAATCCGAAGTGAGCTCTGAGAACTGAAAGGCGGCATCATCCACTGATGTTGTAATTCCACATTAGTATAGATTAATAAACTTGCGAGTTGAAAGAAACAATACATTTGATCTTTCGACCCCCAGCATCTGTACAATCCAAGGAACTAATTTGGGGGCAAATGCTCCAAATTTGAGCGCGATATGTAGGGTCTTTACAGATCGGATTGATTCGTGTGATGCTAGTATCGATTTCTTTTGAGATATCTTTGATTTCATCATTTAAAATCAGATGCTTTAATTTCTGTAATGCATCATTTAGAGTAAATTGGTCAGTTAGAATCCACGGTTCAACGCTGGCGCCACAAAATTCGTACCGTCAATCCAACAAGATAATAAATCTCTTTTATATCTTTAATTTCATTTCCTCTTAAATCAATTAATTCCAATTTGTGATGATTTCCATGCAAGTGAACCAATCCAGCTAATTTTTCGATTAAATTATAAGAAAGGTATAATCGTTGCAGTTTAGTGAGAGCAGAGAGACCGGTGATTTGTCGAATCTAATGTATCATACAAGAAATTAATCAAAAGGTTATCGTGAGATGTTCATATTGTATTCCAGTATATGGTACTTTTCGCTGTACCTTGTTGTTAGAAAGATTCAATGATTTTAAGCTCTGCAACAATTCGAGTCCGTCTATTCGTTCGATGTCGTTTGATGAGAGATCAAGGATAGTTAAATGGGGTAAAAACTTTGTGACTTTTGCATCTATAGATTTAATGTGATTAGAATGTAGATTTAAGATTCGAAGCTGCTGTTGAGTATTCGTCGTGGCTGAAGATGTCGTCGTCGGTTGATAATGATGGATGAGAGGTAGAATGTCAGACAGTTGAAGTAAATTTGAATCTACTTTTGACAATTCCATTCGGTGTTACTCGGATATTCTGATGTTTCGCTCATTCATAAGCATGTATATTCTTTTTCTTCTGTATTATGCCAGCTTCGACGTTTCATTTGGGCCGATGTGGAGTCGAATGGACCGGATTCCGACTTGACTAACGCCGAGATCAATTTGCTAGATGTAATAGACAGAGTAAACACTATAGATCATTCAAAAATAGTAGTATCTCTTGAATATCCGCACAAATATGAGCACGATAACGAACGAAGCATATATGGATGTCTGTAGCAAATTTTGTCACGAAACTCAAATCGTACTTTTTCACCGCGTCAGAATTCATCGACAATATTGAAATATGTAATTCTATTACTTTATATAGTTATATCCGTTTACATTACAGTTATTCTTGATGAAAGAGTTTTAGTCTTGTATACATTATTCGACATGTTGTTCTTTGTCGACTATAAGGTCATTGACGATTCACATATTCCAGACGCCATCATCGTCCTTCAACTCACCATCAGGACATCGACCCATTCCTGGACTGCATTTGACATTCAGCTTCCTGTCAACTTCAGCTATGATCCCCATTGTCGAAGCGTGCGTCCTCCATTTGTTAATCAAATCCCAGGAATCACCGCTGATAACCTGCGTGCCGGCATCAATGGCAACTTTCCAACGAAGAGGATTCTCCAGCAGACCTTCATTTCCAAGTGTCCTTGTGATGAACCCTTCCTTGACATATTTGTTGATCAATCCTATATTCGGCACCGTTGAATCAAACTTGACGATGGAGGCATATGGCGCATCTGGATTCGTTGTCATGGGGAAGAGAAGCCTTGACTTCGTCGTTTCAATAAAGGATGGTCGCTGAGCAGGCGAAGATGTACGACCAAAGAACTTTGACTTGGCGCTGGTACTGCTGGAATCCATCACCCAACCATCGTCAAGCATAAACGCAAACATCATTTTGCCTCTGACATCACCCAGTTTGGGCCAGCCTTTCTTCAGAATAGCTTCACGTAAGCTTAATGGCTCATCTGCAATGATATCATCTGGTTTCAATATCTGTTCCGGCTTAAATACTCCAGCTACAACATTTTCGATACTGTCATACCATTCTTCGATAGAATAGGCGGTGGGACCCGTAGATTCAATCCATAGGTATTTGGAGTCCAATAGGATGTAGAGAGGATGATGGCCCGGGTTTTGTGAAGACCAGGTTTTGATTTGAAGTAGACACTCAGAAAAACACTGGCATGTAGTTCTAGAATCAAAGTATGGAAGGTGATAAACTTCGACTGTGCCAATATTAAAGGAGAGAGAAAGAAATTAGTGACAATCTCAACTGAGTAGACTACTTTAAATAAACTTACCTTCGCCATCGCGTAAATGTATGTCGAGCTCAATTGATCTCACTCCCATATCAAACTGTTGAGGCAGCGGAGGATGTGTATATTGCCATGGGCTGGATAAATTTCCATTAGAAAAAGAAGATAAGGCAAGTATAAAAGGAAAGTTTCCGTACCGAATCAATGAACTAAAAGTCCCGGCAGGCGGGGCAATATGGTACGAATTATGAGAACCCATAACTTGAAGTTTATTCAAAGGAATGCTGTCATAAAGACTTGGCCTGAAACTCGCCGAAGTCGAAGAATTGCTATTCGTGGGAAGTGCACTCACTTCCAACGAGACGGGGCAATCGCGTGATGAGGGCATGTATCGAGTAACGACAAAGGACATGACGGTGAGGCCGCAGAACAGAACGATAGTGAGGAATACGGTGATAAATAAGAAGAAGCAGCAGCTAAAACGACCGAACTTGGGGAAAAGAAGAGAAAAGCTTTCGGACTTTACGGGATATGACGGAGGGGATATCGGTGATTTAAGTGTAGACGGGGAATGCAATGATGACTTGGTCGTGGTAAGATAATCGCGTTTGGAATATTTAGAATTTAAATCTGTCTGAGGCGACTTTTCGGATATAAAATCCGCATTGTATGAAGATGGAAGTATGCTTGATTTTGGTGTCAGTCGATTCGAAAACCAATGAGACAACTTCCGGATGTAATTTCTCAATCCACCCGTGTGCTGATGCTGGCCACGACTCTCACATACGGTTGTTTTGCTGTTATCGCAGCATTTTTCAATGCATGCTTTCTCGAGATTTGAATCTACTTCTGCTATTTTCGTCTTCGGGTCTACCTTGATGGCACCGTACGTGCTTGTCGGATCCTTGTCCATCAATATCTCTATCGTATCACCTCGGAGCCTGTAAGTTTGTTTGATAGGAGACCGTTCATTCGGTTGAATATGTTTTGTTAAAGCGGAATAATGAGATGTCGGAGCAATTGATGCTGTTTGAACCCCGTTGGACGAAGATAAATGACATTCTTTCGTGTCGTCGGATGTCGTTGCCGCGGGTATGTCGATACATAATTGCGGTGAGAGCTTCATGACTGATCACAGTATCTGAAGCAACGTTATCTATGTCTATAATCTAATAATCGTTATAACAACAGGTTTTTAAATTTACTCTATTGAAATCGAAGAGTTCTACTTCTGATGAGGCACTGGCGAGCCTGGAATGGGCTGTGGAAGTGGACGGCAGGGAGTGTCAAGCAACTGTCTTCGGTATAGGATGTCGTAATGAAGCAATACCTGCACAAATTACATAAAAGCGGATTCAAAAATCTCCTTTTGACCGAAATTGCCTCCTCTGTTTACTTTTTGTGGTTCCCATAGCGTGCTTAGCGGACAATGAATGGGTGCAACACCGTATTACCACCAATAAGGACATCAGGGCTATTTATAGATAACCGACATCGATGGAGTCAGACATTCCAAGTGATTGACATCCATGTCGTCGAGCCGTATGCTTCACTGTTGTCGTCTTGATTCGATCGATTGGCAAGATGAGATTAACAACTCGTTTCAAATTTGACGACTTCGTCGAGAGAGTTTTAATCTGGTTTCGCGAGTTTACGTTTAATTCGGATTGTATCCACCTTATCTTTTATATCCGGTCTTTATTCTTCTATTTTGATATCATAACGGCATATTTTGCCTTCTTCGCTCTTCGATGAATCTAGCTTCCTTCTGTAAATACTACTCCATATCGAAATGTCGACTTTCAATACAACCGATTAGGGTTTGAACCTTATGATTACTCGCTACGCACCGCCCATCAGTCATAGGAACATTAAAGCCAATCTGTCGCTCTGTACTGGAGTAATGACAACTCCGTACAAAACACCAAATTATCGCGGCTTTCATTGCGCGCGGTGCGTTGAACGCTAAGCGTTGCCCGGAAGCACCGCTATATATCGAGAAGCAACTAATTTTCCGATGAATTCAACCATATTCTATAATAACCATCCTATTATTGAATCGAACTGATGGATTGTCCGCTGCGAAATCGAAGAAGGGTCGCATGAAAAGATGGCATCGCCACCTTCACGATGAAAGAAGGAAAATCACCAATTTGCTATGTTAAAATACATATTTAGTATTATCAATTTATTTCTCTTGCTGCCTATAGCACATCTTGCCCCTTCACGACACATATTGAACCGTAGGGCATGGTTACTTCCGGATCCAATTGACTCTATGTCATTCCTCTCAAACGTTGCCTATCGTGATGGTATGTCCTATTGTGCTTACTTGGAATAATCAACTGAAGAGGATATATTGCTAACGTAAACCTCAACAGTCAATAATGTTTGGAACTTAAATTTGATAAATAGAGCGAGTTATGCGAGCGTAAGGAATTCATTCTTCTCGTTCCTCACTATCCCGGCATTCGAGGCATTCAAATGTTCAGGAGATGACATTGATCACCCTCATGCCGACCATATAAAATCGTGGTTTTCAAAGTACTCAAAAACTCCCTTTTAAGTCATTACTCTATTCACCTAACGAGATTCATATTTGCTTATAGACGAGGGTCGGATCATCGACGTTATTCGCTTCAACTAAATGACTCGCGGCAATCAACGTTTGAATATCCGTTTGATACGGACGCCAACGGAATTTCCAGGCATACATTTCAATATAATGGAGATCAAAATGAACTGAGAGACGGATACAAACAATTGGTAGGACCAATGGCATATGGTGGAGTTATTCAAGTTATCGAAAGAGAAGGATGGAGTATAATTACGGATATTGATGTAAGCTTTTGCATTCATATCTCAATAACGGAAACCGTTTAACAAAGTTCTTTAGGATACCGTAAAGCATACTGTAGTGCTTGACAGGACCGAAGCCTTAAAAAATACGTTTTGCAAACGGTAATTAATTTTTTTCTTTCAACAACAATATGTTTCGCCATTTATCTCTAAGCGAAAATAACATTTGATATCATCCAGATTCGAAGTTGTCCCAGGCATGCCTGAATTATTTAAATCATTAAAGTCTCGACTTGCCACCAACAGATCAGCACTGCATGTCCATTATGTGAGCGGCTCTCGTAAGTTGACAATGGAATCATTTCAAAACAATATAAATTCAAAAAATAATGTGAATCTTTATACAATCTAGCGGTGTTCCTCGGCAATCCTTTACAGGAATTTTTCAGTGCAAATTATTGGCTTGGCGGGTTAGACTTGCGAACTTTTGACTTGACCGATATCAATTTTTGGGAAGGTAATTAACTGAAATCAAGTGTATTTTAAAAGTTGCATACTCTGACTCTCAATTGAAAGGAGCTCAAGCGCATAAACTGGATGCGTTCGCTCGTATCCTATCCCAATTTCCTGTGCGAAAGTTTCTATGGATTGGAGATTCAGGGGAAAAGGACCCAGATACATACGGTCAAGCATACCGCAATCTGAGCGAGCAACAGAAAAATAATATAGCCTGCATTTGGATCAGGAAAGTACCTGGAGCTGACAACTCTGATGAGCGATTCATGAAAGACTTTGATTCCGTCCCTGTCGACAAATGGTACTCTTTCACAGATCCCGCAGAACTATTACGGTTGGATGTTGCAAGAGGACAATGTCGACCGTAGAGTTGAGTTTGATACTCGAATCGCTACTTATACAAATTAGAAACACAGATCTAACTAAAGGTTGGAGGAAGGTTTAAGACGGAACAGCCGTGAAATACTCTATGCGTTTCTTAACTGTACAATATAGGCTTCATAAATAAATACCAAGACAGTAAGTTAGAAGATACAACAATGATGTGGTCAATGTGGGTGATATGTGTTGAAGCACTTGAAAGATCTAAACTGAACACAGAATGCATGAGCCATCCATTTAAGAATGCGACTGGGTTTCGAGTCGAAAGGTCACGCCGTGCATATTTTGTCCTAAAGTAGATACCAATAGGCCATAGGCCCAATTGGCTAAGTTATTTTCACATTAAAATATCAATCTCATTTTTCGACCCGAGATGTTTATTTCAACCTGTACAAAGACACTGTTACGTTATGAATACAAGCCAAGATAATCATCTATTTCAATTTCTTCTTGGGACGGAGTTGGTTGGTGTGACCGCATTTCTTCTTTCGGCAGTTGGTGGCACGAGGAGGAAGACGAGCGTAGCATCTAAGTTTTGGAAGAATCGTAAGAAAATGGCAACATGAAGCCATCGAAAACAATCAAACATGACGTACTTGCGGCAGATAAGTTTGTCACAGTTGTATTTAGAAGCAAGGACTTTCAATGAAGGTTCAATGACACCACCTCTTAAACGGAGAACAAGATGGAGGGTGGATTCTAAACACAATTATTGGTTAATAGGTTGATAGCGGCAGGCATGGCAACCATCCTATGTGCTCGGTTTACCTTTTTGAATGTTGTAGTCAGCGAGAGTACGGCCATCTTCCAATTGTTTACCAGCGAAAATAAGACGTTGTTGATCAGGGGGGATACCTAAGAGTTATAAGAACGAATAAGTGAGCAACTCCTGTAAAGACGACTAACTATTCTCAAAACTGCGGTAGACTAGCAGTGGAATATCTCGATCGATTTCGCGCACATCTCAATTCCGACCGCATCAGATACAAGTAAATCCAAAATACAACGAACCTTCCTTATCTTGAATCTTTTGCTTGACAGCGTCAATGGTGTCGGAAGATTCGACCTCAAGGGTGATGGTCTTGCCGGTGAGGGTCTAAAATGTAAAATTAAAAACACCGTTAACTTCCACTCTAAAATATCGGCGGCCTTCGAGTAGTTCTTATTTTTTGCCATTCGCTCCTCATTCTTTTCACATTACAATGTAATTCCGAACCGCACCTTAACGAAAATCTGCATTTTGACTGAGGACGAGATTAGTATAGCGAATGGAAACGGAAATCACGCAGGGAGGGATGGGCGAGTCGCAAGTATGCAAAAATAACCGAGAATAGTCAAAGAGGGATGGCAAAATTAGTTCCTGGTAGTGTGGATGGGAAATAGGTGCGGTATGTCGATGGATGGATACTTACGCTTTTGTTATCGACGCAAGAAGGAATTCAATCGCAAATTTTGCCTGTTTTGCTGGAGGGAACGAGCCACGTGGTTCCCACTCTACGTTGGCCGCAGCCGCCCTCTTACTCCAAACCAGGGAACGGCAGGTCGATGGATAAAGTAAATATCTGCGATAAAATTCTATTCATCACACCGCACTAAAGTTTTCAAACAAAGTCACAAGAAACCCTCAGGTAGATGCCACTTGTCAGAAAACGCCAATGAAATAAATTGGAAACTTTGAAGCTGGTCAAGTGGCTTCAATCTGTCTCTTACACTTGTCATCACAGTAATAGTTTAGTAACGTAAACTGCCCACTCGTTTTTCAGGATCTGACAGGGCCCACCGTGTCTTCTTGAGCTGTGTTAGAAATTTACGATTTCTTGCTCTGAGTGTATACGGCTGCTTTCTGTCTGAAACTGCAAATGCACACGCACGCGCTGCGTCGGTCACTGCGGGGTGATTCATTCGGCCTGCGATGCGAAGAATATGGTCAGCGGCATTCCTAACAAAAACAACTGCTCTTTTATATCCGAAACACTGCCAACGCATTTCGTCATTTGTACTTGAAGGGTGCGTTCGCATGCTTGCCCGTTTCAATGTAATATCACAATAATTTATGGTACCGGCAGAATAATTCCGGTGGAGCACGAAGCACCTGTTTCAGGTCGCCAATTTGGGGATTATAAATAGTCCAGGTTCCGGTAGGTCGTCCGCTGTCTTCAAAATTATACTCCATATTTCCAAAGGGAAACATCTTTTTAAAGCCGTATCTTCACAAAGTCATGAATCCCGGTACACTCCTTCTACTTGTCGCGTCAATGGCAATCGTTGTGCTTGCTGCCCCGCAAGACATAAAACCCGCAAACCCGCAACACCCTGGGCAGTCCGGCTACGGTCGCGGTGTCGGAACGGTACCGGATCAATGTGGATACAACGAAGAAAAAGCCGGGGCTTTATGTTATCCTAACTGCGAACCCGGATTTTACGGTGTTGGGCCTGTATGTTGGGAAGCTTGTCAATCCGATGAACGTGATCATGGTGCCACTTGTTTCCGCTCAATTATCAGCTGGCATTGGAAAAAATCAAAAGGTCGAGGTGGCGGTCATGCACCAAATTCATGTCCTCCAGGAAAAGAGCATCATCAAGAACTTTGCTATGAACCCTGCAAACCTGGCTATAAAGGTGATTACTTGGATCAGACTCCAGAGGCCCAACATATTAATACGACTTTTTCTCCTGACTAATATTTATTTTTCCTCAATATAGGTCTTGGTCCCATGTGTCATTACGTCGGCTTCAATTAAGATCTATAAACTTTACATCCAAATTTTCAATACATATCCGATAAAATCCTTAAAAATATCATGAGTATTAGAATTTTAGATATGTGACATCTGCTGTGTCATCCGTTGTATCTATTGTATAGAACTACTTAATTGATTTAATTTACCTATCCCGTAATAACGGTTCCTAAATATATAATAAATAGTAGAAGTAATTCAAACATACTATATTTCTTGAATTGCGAATCGTACTATATTGTAGGAAATATGGTCGAAATGTCGGAGCCCGTAAACCAAATATTATTCTTCCTCGCAGATCTACATTAAAGTTCTTTGGATAGAAGCATGCACTTAACCATGAATACATTGCGATTTTATTCCAATCGCAAGAAGATACCACTATTGCATTTGCTTCGTAACTCAGCAAAGATAATGGTGGTCACACCTTAATTCTTCTTCACCTTTTGAACTAGTTAAACTGCCGGATCGAACAAAGTCATCTGTCAAAGTCAGCTTAGACTTGTGGCAGCGCAGCTCCTCAATAAAATTTAATGTGACAATCATACATAATAGAATGAACAATCCAATGATATCCTTTAAATTCAAAGGAATATTTCCGTTAGGTGAGATCATAATGAATAAATCACTCGAATAATATTTCATTACCCGCACGCCAATTAGCAGTAGCCTGAAAGTCGCAATTCGAGCAAGCATAATTCAGATTACAACAGCGCTGATGCATAAAATTTATTTAGGTTATGAAAGAACCAATACTTTTGGCCATACTTCATTGATTGCTGAAAGAAGCAACAGATTTGCTATGTTTCTTCAATCCACGCCTGGCTGCGGCTCCGCATTTCGGTCCCCAGCACAAATAAAATTATTTATTTGAAACATAAATATATTTATTCAAAATTACAGATGGAGTCTAATCAGTGACGATATTCAATTCCTATTGTAATCCAATGTCAGTAGGTCCAGAAAAAGCCACCGCCGCATCGCTTTCCTTGTTCGCCAATTGAACATGGAGTGGCTAACGCGAAGAACTTTCAATAGCCAATTTGGAAAGATGCGGTCATTGTTGTCTATTTCAATTATTCTGTGCAGAAATAGAACGGTTACAGCTTTGGAAAGAATATAAATACCGGCTGTTTTTCCATCCACCCCCTCTATCAACCCCTCTTCTACCCTTCCAATCAATCTTATCTTACATCTTCAACCTAAACGACTATAATCCAAAATGATGAACCTTAACTCTACCCTCCTTCTCGTTGCTGTTCTCGCAGTTGGAGTTCACAAAGACCGGAAGAAGGATACGGTCGTGGAGTGGGAACAACTCCAGATCAATGTGGTGAAAACGAAGAAAGGAAAACGAAGAAAGAGCCGGTGCCTTATGCTACACTAAATGCGAACCCGGATTTTACGGTCTTGCGAATCCGATGAGGAAGCTTGTGAATCCGATGAAAGAGATGATGGTGCTACCTGTTTCCGATCTATTGTCAACTGGCATTGGAAAAAATCAAAAGGTCGCGGTGCCGGGCACGCACCAAACTCTTGCCCAGCAGGAAAGGAACTCGATGCCGGGTTATGTTACGATCCCTGTAAACCTAAATATAAAGGTGAAGCATAGTTTGAAATTAACCGCTTTGTTCAAATATTAACTCTTCTCGCTTCAACTATTAGGTGTTGGTCCTATGTGTCATTATGTTGGCTAAATATAAATGTCGTGGCCAAAAAGCTTTGTCGCTACTGATAGTATAAACCGATCCTTTTAAATATTGCTATATATAAATATTGTATTTATTATTACCGCAAATGTGAATGAAATTTATATGTAGAATACCAGCTATCACGGTGTTGAATTAACAACAAATGTGAAACATTTATATCATTTATCGTGATTTTCAATATATTATCTTGTGATCATAAAAATTTGGCTTTTATTCAGCAAGCGACAAAACGTCAATAAGTCCCCTCTTATATGGATATTTGTAAGAGCTTAATTCCACTTTTTCAGCTGTGGGACCTTCAACTTTAGTGTGTGAACATCATTAATCCACTTTTCGCCAGACTGCAAAAGTAGAAGACTAGAAAAGTAGAAAGATTTTTATTGATATATTCACATTGGTATGTTTCATATCTGCCACATCACCATGAAACCAAAATGGTGAGAAATTTAACGTAAAATCAGGTAATATCATGGTAACGGGTTCCCGCGAAGATATGTCTTAATAGGTCTAGGCATTCTATTGTTCGGAGAAAGCAACTTCATTGTATTCAAACTCATCTTTATTGGTAATGTGAATCCATGTTGATTCGCTTTACGGATCTATAATAATACAATGATCAATTATCACATGACTGACACTACATAAAACTGGCACCAATGAGCAGTTAGTCGTAATTCGGTGAAATATAATTCCGGGCACAGGTGCAAGAATGCGTAGATTCCATTAGGTTAATTTAATATTAAAGAAACAATATATTTGCTCCGCTTCATTAATTGTCGGAGAAAGGAACTGATTTGCATTGTATTGCATTTCATGTCAAATTGCGGCTTCGTTTTTTGGTTTGCGACACAAAGAGAATCAATTCAACTAAAACAAAGTCAATTTTTTTACAATTGCATTAGAAGTCTAATCAGTGATCAGATTAAGTTCTTATTCTAATCCAATGTCTGTTGGTTCAAACAAGCCTCCAAACGCACCGCTGTTCGCTGTTTGACATTCGATAAGCACGAGAGCGACTTCCAGCAGCGAATTTGAATTACTGCGGTTATTGTTTTCCATTACAATTAATAATTAGCAGACATTCTTGTTTCTGTACACACATAGTCGTTATGCCTTCAAATGGGGTATAAATACAGGGCATTTGTCGTTCCATCAACATCATTAACCCCTCTTCTATATACTTTTCAAATCAATCTTATCTTACATTCACAAACCAATCAATCTTTCAAAATTATGAGACTCAACATTACCTTCCTTCTCGTTGCTGTTCTCGCAGTTGGAGTTCTTGGCTCCCCTCAACCACAAAGACCGGAAGAAGGATACGGTCGTGGAGTGGGAACAACTCCAGATCAATGTGGTGAAAACGAAGAAAGGAAAACGAAGAAAGAGCCGGTGCCTTATGCTACACTAAATGCGAACCCGGATTTTACGGTCTTGCGAATCCGATGAGGAAGCTTGTGAATCCGATGAAAGAGATGATGGTGCTACCTGTTTCCGATCTATTGTCAACTGGCATTGGAAAAAATCAAAAGGTCGCGGTGCCGGGCACGCACCAAACTCTTGCCCAGCAGGAAAGGAACTCGATGCCGGGTTATGTTACGATCCCTGTAAACCTAAATATAAAGGTGAAGCATAGTTTGAAATTAACCGCTTTGTTCAAATATTAACTCTTCTCGCTTCAACTATTAGGTGTTGGTCCTATGTGTCATTATGTTGGCTAAATATAAATGTCGTGGCCAAAAAGCTTTGTCGCTACTGATAGTATAAACCGATCCTTTTAAATATTGCTATATATAAATATTGTATTTATTATTACCGCAAATGTGAATGAAATTTATATGTAGAATACCAGCTATCACGGTGTTGAATTAACAACAAATGTGAAACATTTATATCATTTATCGTGATTTTCAATATATTATCTTGTGATCATAAAAATTTGGCTTTTATTCAGCAAGCGACAAAACGTCAATAAGTCCCCTCTTATATGGATATTTGTAAGAGCTTAATTCCACTTTTTCAGCTGTGGGACCTTCAACTTTAGTGTGTGAACATCATTAATCCACTTTTCGCCAGACTGCAAAAGTAGAAGACTAGAAAAGTAGAAAGATTTTTATTGATATATTCACATTGGTATGTTTCATATCTGCCACATCACCATGAAACCAAAATGGTGAGAAATTTAACGTAAAATCAGGTAATATCATGGTAACGGGTTCCCGCGAAGATATGTCTTAATAGGTCTAGGCATTCTATTGTTCGGAGAAAGCAACTTCATTGTATTCAAACTCATCTTTATTGGTAATGTGAATCCATGTTGATTCGCTTTACGGATCTATAATAATACAATGATCAATTATCACATGACTGACACTACATAAAACTGGCACCAATGAGCAGTTAGTCGTAATTCGGTGAAATATAATTCCGGGCACAGGTGCAAGAATGCGTAGATTCCATTAGGTTAATTTAATATTAAAGAAACAATATATTTGCTCCGCTTCATTAATTGTCGGAGAAAGGAACTGATTTGCATTGTATTGCATTTCATGTCAAATTGCGGCTTCGTTTTTTGGTTTGCGACACAAAGAGAATCAATTCAACTAAAACAAAGTCAATTTTTTTACAATTGCATTAGAAGTCTAATCAGTGATCAGATTAAGTTCTTATTCTAATCCAATGTCTGTTGGTTCAAACAAGCCTCCAAACGCACCGCTGTTCGCTGTTTGACATTCGATAAGCACGAGAGCGACTTCCAGCAGCGAATTTGAATTACTGCGGTTATTGTTTTCCATTACAATTAATAATTAGCAGACATTCTTGTTTCTGTACACACATAGTCGTTATGCCTTCAAATGGGGTATAAATACAGGGCATTTGTCGTTCCATCAACATCATTAACCCCTCTTCTATATACTTTTCAAATCAATCTTATCTTACATTCACAAACCAATCAATCTTTCAAAATTATGAGACTCAACATTACCTTCCTTCTCGTTGCTGTTCTCGCAGTTGGAGTTCTTGGCTCCCCTCAACCACAAAGACCGGAAGAAGGATACGGTCGTGGAGTGGGAACAACTCCAGATCAATGTGGTGAAAACGAAGAAAGGAAAACGAAGAAAGAGCCGGTGCCTTATGCTACACTAAATGCGAACCCGGATTTTACGGTCTTGCGAATCCGATGAAAGAGATGATGGTGCTACCTGTTTCCGTTCTATTGTCAACTGGCATTGGAAAAAATCAAAAGGTCGTGGTGCTGGTCATGCACCAAACTCTTGCCCAGCAGGAAAGGAACTCGATGCAGGATTATGTTACGATCCTTGCAAACCTGGTTACAAAGGTAAAATATCTTAACCTAAGCTCAAGTTAATTGCTTTGTTCAAATATTAACTTTTTCCGCTTCAACTATTAGGTGTTGGTCCCATGTGCCATTACGTCGGCTCCCGATAAACTCAATCCCTGCTCTTCAGGGTGTAAAATTCGTTTTGGTGTTTAACCACTATCATTATTAAATAGAGACACATAGAAAAAATGTATCTAGCGTTTGTTGAATACTATCTTAAATATACAAATATACTTTCAGTGCAGTAAAGATTTCATTTATATTGGGAGAAGAATACATTACGATTTAGATTGCGGTTCCATGGTTCTTGCACACCCACCAGTCATCTATCTTCTAATCGCGCACATTCCAATAAAGGAACACAGTCTCAAATTGAATTCAACATCAACATTGATTTGAATCATTACGTTGCCGGCTGCGTTGCTTCGAGGTTTTACTGTCTGGTTTATGGAGGTCGATGTGAGGGTGCTTTGAGGTCAAAACTTCGTTGCAGATTAGGTGTTCTTGTTGGATACAGACCATCCTGTGCGACGCATTTATTATGTATAATATTCGACGTTATGACATACACATTAATTTTGAAACATCCGCCTTTAAGCCTTTGTGGTGTTCCGCTTCTGTCCTTGACGTGCATGTCTACCGCATCGCAAATTGACAAAATTTCAAACAGGTCTGAACGCGTTGATTCGTTTACCCTCTTAAAAATCAATCACCCTTGTTGAAATCCGTTGCTTGATTGTTGTAACCATTTCATTTATTATAAATACCCGGCCTTCCTAAATGATTTTCCGTAACAGAACCTAATATCCTAGATTACCTTTACAATCAAACATGCAAAAATTTCTCGCCGTCAATCTGGTTTTCCTTGTTGTCATATCTTTGGCCGGTGTGTTGATCGCGAATCCACAGAATAACCCAGCCCCAGAAAATCCAGAACACCCCGGAAAATCTTATTACGGTCGTGGAGTCGGTACACCCCAAAATGTCTGCGGCGAGAACGAAGAAAAAGATGGTGCGCTATGTTATCGTAATTGCGATCCTGCTTATAACGGTGTCGGACCTGTTTGCTGGGAAAAATGCAAATCAGATGAAAAAGATCATGGTGCTACTTGTTTCCGCTCGATCATCAAATGGCGTTTCAAGAAAAGTCACGGTCGTGGAGGTGGTAGAGTACCAAAGGGATGTCCCGACGGCAAAGAGCCGCATCAGGCTTTATGCTATACACCATGCAAACAGGGATATAAAGGTAATTAGATGAACACTTTTAATTTTTTTCCTTCAAAATGCCTGGTTACTAACGAAGCCTTTTGCTCATCAGGCGTTGGTCCGATTTGCTACTACGTTGGGTTTTAATAAGATGTTGAGAATTGAAGGATGTTTGAAACATACCATAAGATATAGAAACATACAGTTAACTTAATAAATGACGAATATTGTATATTTATATTAGAATAAATTCCATCTACTTAAACTCGCATAAGTTGCATCCTTAAGCAAGCGAAGGATTACTTTACTATTACAACTCTATCGAATGGAATTCTTTTTAATAGTGTCGCTCAACATAGCAAATTGCAAAATTGTGAACATAAAATACTGCTGCTCTAAAGATAAATCGACTAATGTTAACATGTCGGCAAAGCCGATGGCTATTGATTGAGATTTCACTAACCCCAGTTCGAACAATGAATTCATTCGATAAATCGTTTCAATCTGATGAATGTACAAATAATCCTGAACGAAAACATGAGAATAAAATATGAAAATTAGGAAAGGAAAAATCCCTTAAAACTGATGTGTTATCAATTTTGGTTTGGCAAAGCTGCACATAGTTAACAGCACCGTATTTGGAATTGATCAACCGGATGTATTGGATTGTTTTTATAACATTCGTATGAACATATCATAATACAGATTCAAGAAAAAGGAAAGGTATTTGGAACAAGTATATAATAAATATGCAATCGAAATTGCCTGTAAAATGCTAATATTTATACAGTAACATCTAGATCCATTCACGTAAACGTGATGTTGATACTGTTGCTCGAGTTTATTGGAAGTGACATAAAGTACCGATGCCTGCAATTAAAAAGCAAAGCAGGTGTTAATGGATTTGTTGTGTATTCTGATCAATCTATTGAAAATTTACCTTTATAACCTGGTTTACAAGGAATATAGCATAATCCGTCTTCCAAGACTCTGTCGGAAGCGCAGGCTTCTGGAAGTGAACCATGCAAGGTATAAGTTTTCTTCCAACGGAAACTGATGATCGATTTGAAGCAAGTGGCCCCATGGTCTTTTTCGTCTGAGTGACATTTTTCCCAGCAATCTAAAAATTGGAGGTAAGTATTTTATTGCCATTAGATTTTGGAGCTTGAATGAAAATAGGACATACTCAATCCTACACGATAATGTGTCTCGGGACAAAAATCGTAGCAAAGCGCTCCATGTTTCTCTTTACCCTCTCCACAGACTTTTAAAGTTCCTACACCTCTATCGTAAGATCCAGAACCACCGGGATGTTGGGGTTCTTGTGGTAAAGCTGAAGCGGCGACGGCGAGGACAGCAACGAGTAAAAGAATAATGTGATTCATTTTTACGGATGTTTGGATTGTTGTGTTTAAAGTGTCGGGTTGAGAAATATTTGTTTGAATAAATCAAAGTACCAGAAAAGGCTTGATGAAATAAAACGGATGGATGTCACTTTCTTTTATACCCCATAAATTTCCTGAGGTGCACCCATGAATCATTTTCGGTATGATTAGCCTTCGCGACGGTTCATCAAGAAAGAAAGAAATCTTCCTACGGATGCAACTTTCACCAATACAATTTCACAGTGAATTTCTATAAATGGTTCCGCTACAAATGAAAGCTGAAAATAGACTATCTTGAAACGAAAATATTTAATTGAGTCACGAAGTAAAGAATACTCACGCGGCCATTTAACGCGACGCATAGAGCTTCTTGGAACTGTAATTGGTATTTCGTTTGATTGACAAAAACAATGCAGTCCACCTTAAACGTCACAAGTTATCGATCAGCAGTTTTTTCTATTGTGTTATCAATATTGGATATTAACGGTTACTTTCTCGGAAAAATTATAACCGCTAATCTGCTCCATTATGTTGCCGGTCAAATGATAACTGATCAAGATGCTGTGCGAAACAATATTGATGTTATGTTGTGTCATTCATTACTATCACCGTGGAATTCATCCTCTAAGACAGGTATACGAGCACTAAAAAAATCACATTTCTTCTATAACATTTGGCAAATCGAGTAGAAATGTTTCAAAATAAATGACCATTTATGTCTGATACAGTGCTGTACGTAGTATGAAGTGGACGAATGGCAAATACAATGTTTGTATCAGCCGGACAAAAACTTAATCTAATTCGTCGTATGGGTGCATTTGGTAGTTATGATATAGACTGAAACTTGAAGATTAATTAGAATAGAATTTATTGTGTACAAAATTAAAGTTTATTTGATACATGAATCTAGGTTGATTATTTTGCTTTGCGGCTATTTGCCTGTATAGTGACACAAGGTGCCGATGCCTAAGAACAGAAGACAACGGTGGTGTGAGTGGAAAGAAAAGAATAATATATTTTCTCTTTGCGGAGATTTTGCAGGAACGATTGGAAATCTTACCTTTGTGATCTGGTTTGCAAGGTTTATAACATAAACCGTCTTCCAAAACTCTATCGGAAGGGCAGGCCTCCGGGAGTGAACCATGCAAAGTGTACATGTGCTTCCAACGCCAGCTAATAATTGATTTGAAGCAAGTAGCTGGATGGTTTATTTCATCTGATCGACATTTCTCCCAGCATGCTAAATTTAAAAGTTAGTATTTTATATCTTTTGATTTTCGGGGTTTGAATAAAAGAAGAAGGTACGTACACAATGCTACACGATAATGTGTGTCGGGACACTTATCGTAGCATAGCGCTCCGTGTTGCTCTTTACCCGCTCCACAGACTTTAATAGTTCCGACACCTCTATCGGGTGATCCTGAACCACCGGGATGCTGTTTTGGTGGTTCAGCCGGCACAGCTGAGACACTGATTGTAAGGATTGCGATGAGTAGGAGGAAGAGAGACTTCATGATGTGTGGAAAATATCGGTTGAAAAAAGGGATTCGTTGAGCAGTATACACAAAAAAAAGATGAAATATCTAGGAAAGAGGCACGAAGAAAAGGTGGGTATGGATATCCCATCTTTTATAACAGTCTAGGAACCCATAGTGACTCTCCTTGACCCCTGTCAGCTCTAGTTGGAAGTGGCCACTGACGAGTCGATGGAAAAACATTTCGCAACGCTGACCTGCGGATTGTGCGAGAGTCAGTCTTTCTCCCTCGCAACTTGTTAGACTTTACATTAAAGTTTTCCGTTGCGATGCGACGGATCGGAATGCCTTCATGCTGGTCTGACACGAACGGTGGGACTGGTAAAGCAACGTAAATAAGAAGTGCGGCGGCGCTGCGCCCGTCTATTGTTAAATGGTTACTGCTGAAGTTAAGATATAGAACTTTAGGTTTTGTGCATGTTATTGTCATGATGACTTCATTCACAGCTAAATGTGCATCATCAAATTGTCCGAGTGAATCGGATGAGAGCCGCACCAATGTCAGATGTGTTGAATGACTCTAAAGTTTCAGTTATACGCTCAGATTGATTTGGACGAGACAGGTACCGCCTCCTCTTTTGATAATTTGCCTCTTGTGAGCCGATGGCATAAGAAAAGATGAATCCTTGGAATTCAAACTACCTGTAACTGGAGTTGCTTTGCGAAATGTTTATTGAGACTTTTTCTTTCGGAAATATACAGCGCCTGTGTCGGCATAATTATATGCAATAAATGATGATCTTGATCATTTTATCTACAAGAATATGCTTAACAGAGTGTCGCACTATATGAAGAATTTCGCAGTTCCTCTACTCCGACTCCTTTTACTCGAACTTTTATGACTGTAAAATCCATTCTGTCGTGTATTTTCTTCGACGCTATCCGAATGAGCTGACGGGATACCCGACGTTGGATGCTGAAAGTGGTACGGTATCGACTGATAAGATGAGGAATTCATTTTGGCTGAATTGTTATCACTGGGTTCCAGCAATAAGGATGACGGTATGGCAGAAGGAATGTTGCTAGGGAAGAGAGTAGGCGATGTATTAGGGGACGAATTGGCAGAGGATGATTCTGAATGACAGGAATTAGAAGAAGGGGAGGAAGAGTAGTTGAATATAGAGGATGTCGGCACAAAGTAGGTTGATCGTAATGGAGGAAAGGATAAGTTTGAAGCTGATGCCGATGATCCGCCGTTACAAGATGGGAGATTTTGTATTGACCGAGAAATATCCACTCTTTGGCAAAGGACGGAGCACCATACAGAGCCCTGAGTTTATATTTTATTCAAGATAGGGAAAATATAAAGAGAAAAATATAGAAAGAAATTGGAATTGTCAGTTGGATCATGTTCAATGAGCAGGCCAAGCAGCCGAGAATTTGGTAACTAGCGGATCAACGGAGAAATCCCTCACACTCCAAGATTTCCAAAAGTAGCAGGGATAATTTTTTGCACAACTCGCAAAGACAGAAAGTAAGCAATGAATACATACCGAAGTTGCTTTATCGCAAACGAGACACCAATCGTCGTTCATAATGGATGCTTTTTCTGGTAATTCTACACACGAGGAACGGGAGATATAGATTTGGTATAGTTTATCGTGGGGGTTGAGGGATTTATGGACTCTTGGGACTAGACTAGGTCTTGAGTCAAGAAGAGAGTTATATTACTTGCTTTCTGAGAGTGATATCGACGGCGAGGGCAGGAGGGAGGGCAGTTTATATACCCGATCAAATTGCAATGACTCCTCTTACGATGACTCCTTGTTCTGCGATGCTAAAAACGCATTCTGCCAAATGACGCAACAGAGGAACTCGAGTCCAGCACGTTCCGCAATCTCCCGCGAGAATGCCAGCGACAAATTGCTGCCAAATTGCCAATGACGCCCCGCCCCCCTTGGCTGCCCGGCAGCATCGAGGACATCGACAATACACAAGAAGAATACTGCCTTACTCCACTCCACTCATCCCCATACTCGCTTGCGGCATCGCTCATCTCCACAGCACCAATGGCCAACAGTCGCCGTCACCAAACTCCTCCCAGCAGACAAAACGAATTTGCCCAAAACGTTACGTAACCGACAGTACCGCTTCTCTGTCCCCTCAGCCAATGGGCGACGCGTCCCGTCACGAATCTGCGCGAAATGCTCTCGCCATCCAGCGTGCGGATTCCCCCAGGTGAACCTGTGAACCAGTGAACCAGTGAACCTAGTTTATTAATACCATTACAAACTGCAGACAAGGAACAATCACTGGACACTCGCCATCTCCTGTGCCATCACTCCCTCCATTCACCGCTGATTCAAGTCCCGCCAAAATCGACCTATATTAATTGCATCCCTTTGTCTTGCGATTTCGCCCAAATGTGCACTAAATGAACTAAATGAACATTCCACAATCAACTCTTTAATTTGTGTTTCAAAAATTGACACCCTTGCCCCCACCTCTTGCACTCACCTCAAAGCTTCTAGCCCAAAACCCAAAACACGTTTACGTCACTTTTCCATCATCCATTCTTGCCCCCAAAACGTATTGCTTTCCGTAGCAGTGTATTTTACTCTAATTCGGTCCAAAATCAGTGCACGCTCAATGGTACATACTCCTAACTCCTGAGGGCGCCGGAACGTGTGACAATGACAAAAAAGTTTTTCATCGAATCCGCCTCTCCGCTCCATTAAATTAAATCGAACGTAATTAAACTAGAAATTCCCCCTACTTTTTCTAATTCTAAATGAAATGAAAATTTTCATTACACTCCACTGATCCTTCATTTGATTAACTGACTTTCCGGGAATCATCGGAATCCCCAACCCATTACTCCAACTACCATTCTGAGATCCTCTCACCAGTCACCCGAGATCTCATGATTTGTGATCAAACTGTACCTTCCACAGTTCCATGACTTAACACTTCGGTCTTACTAAGATCGTCTCTAGATTCTACCTCTCTAGAGTCTAGAGTCTTGACGTGATCCAATCTTCCAAATCCGCCATTTTTCGTTCGATCCAAGTCCCAGATCATGAGATTTATGACTAAATAATAATGACGTGAGTCGTGACTCGTCGTCGTTGAAGGAACATTGTAGAAACATTCTAGAATTTGTAATTTAGATGCATAATCGCATTGGTATATGCAAAATCGGGAGATGACAAATTTATGTCGACGCTACTACTAAGTGCGAGATCGGAATGTATTCAGCAGTCAGCAATACCCAGTCCATGAATTCATTACATAGTTCGGTGCACCCGACTGTGGCCTACTGTTACTGTAGTTGAAGCTCCCTTGAGACGGCTGGTATATCAAGCAATGAAATAAATTGTATACAGTGTGGAAGTGAGGAATCTACGTTTAAAGTGAACTTGTAACGTCATATATAGTTTTTAGCAATCTTTGAACATCAGCGTCGTGGAACAGTGGAAGTTCGTAGGGCTCATAACCCTAAGGTCACTGGATCGAAACCAGTCGACGCTATTTTTTCTTTTCTCTGCTTATCCTTTTTTTATATCCATTTAATTTCTCTCATTTTCTCTTTTTTGCCAAATTTTATATCTTAACTGATCAAAAACAACAACACACTAGTTTGCAATAGGAAATTTTATCGTCGAATATATTTCGCATCAACACTCGAGTGTCACTATCTACAATGATTACACCACCATTACTTCGTCCACCATCGAAACCAGTCACTTCTTGAACACAAATAATAATTATGTTTGTCTAACTATTCACTTTATCCGTTTTCCCCACCGCTTCATACGTTGCTTTCATAATCAATCGAGTTTCAAAACTAACGACTTTCCGCGATCGTAGCTACCATTTTGAATATTTTCTCTTCATTCTCCAGTACTTTTGACTTTTTCTCGCTTATTTTGTTACGCTTTGGTCAAAAAAGTAGAGATTGATTAGCGTGTTGTTTTTGTAAAAATAGTCAGGTTAATCCCAAATTTGTATTGCGTGATGTAACAAATTTAACCGAATGATTCACCTGTTCTGAAATGGAAATTTCCAACTCCTTCAGCTGATTTTGTAGAATGGACAACGTATCCTCCGTAGCTCTGTATTTTGCGGTTGTCACAATAAGGAATCAGTTAAGTTTGAGATATAGGCAGTGGTTCACGGCAACAAGAGTACACGAAATCGACGAGAATCAATAAATCTATGCAATGAAGGAATAAAGATCTATCCTGTCCTACCTCGTCTCTACTTCTACTAGGCCCTTTAATCTTTGATTTTCTTTTTTCCAGCTTTCTAACTCTTTGGTCATGGAATCCATATCCTCCGCCAAGTAATCCATTATCTTGCCTAAGGGATTAGTATGTTGACATAATGACTGGATATGCGTTCGAAGAGACTCGATCTGTGGAGATGAATTGATATTCAACATTGACACATTTGAGTTAGGAATAAGGAAAATGATAAGAATCAAGGATAGGGGAAAGTAAAAGGTTTCACTTGCCTCTTTCTTGGCAGCATCTTTTTCCATTTCTCGTGATTGATGAATATTTGACGGCCGAGAATCACTGCCAGTGGTGTTTTCAGTGAGTTCTTTTTTTACTTCGAGCATTTTTCGAACGAGCATGCCTTGATTTAACTGTCAGAGTTGTCGCGGCTAATGGCTGACTTCATTAACACATCTTACCATGCTGTCCGTCGTTCTCATTGTTTGTGGCACTCGAGTTTCTTCCTACTGCAGGAATGGTATTCTGGTTTGACTCTGGCGCCATCACGACATACTGATCGTCATTGTCGTCCTCGTCCATGTTCTGGCCGGCACGAATGTCGGTTATGATTTGTGGTTGTGAAGCTTGGTACCTGTGAAAATGCATTTTGACATTAATAAGAAGAGCGACGATTGGATGAATCTTCGGATCAAGCGAAAATGAGCGAGAAGAAATATCGAACCTAGCATCATTTTCGAAATCTACGACTCTGGCGCTGCGAATCCTTGGAGGTGGTGCCCTCGCCGTTGAAGGTCTCGCTGGTCTTCTCGTCGACTCGGAGGTAAGTATTGATGCCGACGTTGAAGAACCTAAAGGTGGTTTTCGTTCATGAATGTCCAACTTTGAAGTGGTCAGCGAACCTGTGACTGTGTTAGCTGAATGACAAAAACGGCTTGAGGGATATATTGATAAGTACCAGGCTCAGGATCATACTTGGCTTTTTCGTTCCTATATTCCTCCTCGCTGATCGCTTTACGATTCTCCTCGGGGTCTTTCGGAATATTCTCACTCAATGCAATTAATGAAGACGCAACATCCTGATTACTCTGTATTATTTCCTGAGATTGGCCAACGCCGAGTGACAACGACTCTGTACGAGAAAAGGATTGTTAATTGATATCCCAAAAGAACAATGAATCGAACGACAAGCATTAAGGCATCTAGAACCATCGAAAGCAATTTGAATCAAAAATACTCGCCATCGTCGATTCCCCCATCTAATACTTCAGCACTTCGCCTAGTGTCGCTCTTGGCGCTCGCGGCATTTTCCCTCTCACGTTCTCTTCCGTCTCGGCGATCACGTTCTTTGTCTAGTTTTTCCCGATCGTCGGTATCTCGTTTTTTCCTTTGTTTGCCATCCTCCTCGGACGACTTATCCTTTCGTTTCGATCGGTCTTTTTCCTTTTCCTTTTCCTTCAAGGAGGAAGAAGAACGTTTCGATATATCCTTCGACTCTGAGTGCGGACCACAAGGTTATTGAGGGAAACATGACTTGTAGTAGAATTGTGAAGGGAAAGACATTTTACCTCGGGCTTTTTCGCCTTCTGTGCTTCTAGATTTTGAGCTTGACTTTACTTTACTTGAATCTTTCCCTCGTTCCTTCTGCTTTCCGGTGTCTTTACCCGATTTAGCAGACTTGGATCCTGAACGTTTCTGTTTTTCTGAATCTTTGTCGCTTTCTAAAATCATCTGTTAGCGGGATGTCACCAGACCTGATAACCAGATAGTAGTGCATTCTCGACGTAGGAAAGCCACAAAAGGGTCCTCTTATTACGCCCGACGAATGAATAACTCGTACAATAAAATAACAACGACGAACAAACCGGGTTTAAGTTTCTCTTGATCCCTCACTTTTGCGCTAGCCACATTTCCTCTGACTTCTGGATCAGCAACATCTTTCTTATCTTCTTTTTCCTTACTTGTTTCTTCTCGCATTGAATGGGCGGTGGAGGAAAGGTTTGCCGCGGGTGTATCTGTTGACTGTACTTTTCGCGATCCCTGTTTAGAAGCATGATAAGAAAGGCAAATATATTATTATTCACACTTCAATCTCTTGAGATCCACCATCTATATGGCAACGACACAATTTAAGACCTTGCAGCAGACAATACGGGTATGCCAGAACAGGCAAAGAGTAGCCAGATGGGAAAAGATAACATACAGATGATTTCACGAATTCATGTACACATTGCGCAAACAGTTGCAACAGCTTGTTTGTCTCTTCGGGCTCTAATCCTGCTATAATTTTAGATGGTTTGGCTTTGACCTGGTCGTTGGTGGATTTGGCTAGCAAATGAGAAAGAGAATTAGCCACCACAATCCGTTGTCAATGTATGCCAAGCGATATGACATGGTAAAATCGTTGATATTTCATTAATTGTGAGGATAAAGAATAGTTTGATCTGGTTCATATAATTGATTGAGGGAACGTCTGAGGAAACCCACCAACAACAGCCACCACTTTGTCCAACCATTTTAATTTGTCTTCTTTCGCTTTCACATTCTCGCTGTTCATCTCGGTCTCACTAAACAAGTCAGTTTGATATCCCGTTGAAGTGATAATCTCAATGATGATGTCATGGAGGTAACGGAAGGGTGGTTTCGAAAGAAGTTTATGAGATAGCGGAGTTTTGGTTAAGAACGGGGATAGCAGGGAAGTTGTATCGTTTGTGATGGAGAGCAGAGGATCTTGATCTGCCATGATAATGCTAAGTTTCTGTATATGTGTGTAAATGTAGAAATGATCGATTTGTATTATGGGAAGACAGTGGGCATATACTCTATCGCGCTCCTGCTTGCTTTGGGAATCAGTTTGAACATCTGCATGATGCCGGGTTGGGAATGATGCCGAATTTATTACGTTTTTAAAGAACAAATACTAGATAAAAATATCTAAACTCAATAACTAATCAAGTTTTCTTATGAATATTATCGATTAAAAATCAACAATCTGTCCAATCCTTCTTTCCCTCGTCCTCATTTCAATTATAACACGTTCTTCTTGATGAATTCGCTCACCTGATCATAGACAACATATAAAATACCTCCACCTGGACCTAATCTTAACACTTTAGGAACAAATCCTTTATATAGAGCTCTTAGCCCTTCTTCTCTAGCTATTGTCCCAAGAGCTGGAATGGCCCAATTGTATTTGGGATTTTGGCTCGCAGTTTGGTTTTGTACACGAGTTTTGACAACGTCAAACGGTGTATTAAGCATGGTACCGACAGTACCACCGAAGGTACCAGATATAAATTTATTTAGGAGCATGCCGGATTTCGTCTACGTTGGAGTGAATAATTAATCCGGAAGGAGAAAAAATCAGGAATGATCAGTGAAAATGAAGAAAAACAGATGACAAGGTTGAACTAAACTAAAATACGTACTTCTGTCTCCGGCAACCTCTGGTTGACAAGGTTAATGACCGCGAAATAACCACCGTTCCATGTAGCATGACGCCACAGTGTAGATTCTAATCCCTTAAAGAAAGCCATTGGCCCTATTGATGTACAGTTAACTTATAGATCCAGCGGTACAACGAGCAGCCTAGGAGCGAAGCAAATAGAAAGGGGGAAAAGCGAAGGGAAGATACAGAATAAAGTGAAAGGTCATACCTTCTTCGCGAAGAATCTTGCTAACACAATCCATCGTCGATTTGTATTTACCAGCCTTGAATAAATCGAATGTTAGTCACAATATACAATTTCGCATTCCCTCTGGTAAAAGTTAAGGTCAGAATAATTAGTTGAATGGACCTACATTATTTTTGTCCTGTAACCTGATTTTGACTAATTCAAAGCTGACAACCAAAAAAGCCTCAGTACAACCTGCACTAACTCCTGTTAAAATGACTAGAGGATGAGGCATGGGTTTGCCGGTGGGGATATTGAAGAGATTTCGATATAGAGTGGTGTATTGTTCGCTATTGGAAAAGACGGACATCAGCATCAATGATTCAACAAAGAATAACAGATAGAGTTGCGACATTCGTAGAGGTGAACCCAGAAGAAAGAATAACGAAAGTGAAACAAAAAGACAGCATACTTTGCTGCAAATTTGGTTGCCCTCTTTGGTGCTTCAACCAAAACTGGGGGAAGTACTCCTCGATATAATCGGCCGAACCTGATTTTCAAGACAGCTTTAGAAATTTGTCAAGTTTCAGGTAAAGTGATAGAAGAAACAAACCCTTCATTCTTAATGATTTTTCTGAAACAATCCGCAATAGAAGTGTATCCATCTTTACCGCCAGTACCAACTTGTAATTGAAATCTTGTTTTCACTACATCCAGTGGGTACATGACCAGTAACTCGGTTACACCTGTATAATCGGTCCAAAGCATGAAAGGAAAAATAGGCAATATCACAGCAAATAAATGGAGCCAAATCCAGCAAAGTAATTGGAAACAGATTAATTGAAGTCGAAGTGAGTTTTAACCGTAAATGTTCAAGGTCCACGGGCATTTCGAAATGAGTCAAAGGTAATATAACAATATCAATTGCATTTTCGATGATAGAGCAAAATGGCAAATACAAATATATCGATAGGATTCGACCCAAAATGGCATACAACATATCAAATCAGAAATAACAGGAATAATTAACAGAAAATGAACGTTAGTATCTGCTCTATTCAGCCGCAAGGACTAAAAATTGTTTAGTTTTCGTCCAAGACATCAATCTCCCGCATTCACTTATTGCAAACATTTGCACTATTAAACCAATAAAATAATTCAGAATTAGTCATTGCAAATTACCGGCGACAGCTCCAGAAAATAATTGCCAATGAAAAGGCAATGCCTTCGGTTTGGAGGCAACGGGAGTTGGGGTTGCTGTTGAATCTACTTTGGCAGATGCACTCGACATGTTTGGATTGCGTTCTCTATCGCTGACTTTAACAATATAGGGGGGAATGCAAAAGTTTAACGGGAATTAAAAGAACGGAGATAATCAAGGAGATGGATTTTCAACGGTCATTCGTATTCTCCACACTTGTCACACCCGAGCCTCCTTTTTGTTGATTTTTTTTTGCGCTTTCCGCGACCATTGTGTTAAAGTTTAAATTGCATCTTGCGTTGCGACATTGTGCTCTTCTCCGTAACATCCCGCATCGTTATCTATGATTGCTACAGACATTGGACTATGACTTTCACAAAGTGCTATTATATTTATCCGAAATGTCCTCTTCAAAACCTAAATGTCAGACTGGGATTGCCGCTGCTGATTAGATTTGCTGTGATTCTGGCGTGTTTTCCATGAGAGAAACTGACATAATTACAATATTTATTGCATCTTGTGAGGATCTTTTCAATCACATATCTCGATTTCTTTCACCGTCTTCATACGTTTTTTAGATGGAAAACTCCGGACATTGCACAAAGTATATATTGAATAATAACTGAACAACAACAAAAGGGGATATACAGATTGATTCTTTTTTGGAATGATAGAAGACTTGACTATATAATTATTTTTTAACAAACGGTGCCGCTTGTTGCTTTTGTGTTGAGGATGAGGGCAACAATAAGACCTAGTGGCGATACAGGAGACCGGCAACAATGAAAGTTGAAGAAATCATTCATTAGTCTAAGGAATCAAGTAAAGGAACCGGAAAACGGAATGATACCATAAAGACCCAATACTTCAGCGAAAATCAGAATTAAAATCATTCCAATAAACAATCTAGGTTGCTGGGCTGCTCCTCGAACACCAGCATCTCCGACAACACCAATGGCGAAACCTGCGGCTAATCCGGCTAATCCCACAGACAATCCAGCGCCAAGTTGGATGAAGGCTGTGTACAGCGACATAACTTGTTTAACTGAGATAGCACATCAGGTAAGAACGCAAAGATACATAAACCATTTGATAAGCCCGCGGAAATGATGAAAAGGAGAAAAGGAAAAGAGGGTTATTAGTCGATTCAGAGCACGAAACTGGTAGAGAATTTATTCCGAACGAGATTCTTAACAGCCAATACGCCGCTATAAACCCCCATATTTGAAAAACAAAAGTGAAATGAAAAGAAATACGTACAGCCATCTGAAATCAACACACTCACGACCAACCCGTAAATAGCAATAATACCAGCCATGACAACGGGAACAACAGATTTCATGATCATATCTGGTTTCATGACACCCATAGCCGAAATACCGACACCTGATTTTGCTGTTCCATAAGCAGCTCCAAAGCCTGATTCATTTTAGGAGTGTCGAGTTCGAGAGTAACCGAGCGATGAGAAGATGCGGTGGAGTGATGTGCCGAAATATGTATTGAGAAGATTGGCCACGACGGATTGTCATGGAAATAATCCATCAGTATCAGTCGTACAGTCATAAATAAACGAAATCACAGTGTTCAGAACTTCTACAATCCTTCAATATAGCCTGACAACACGCTCCTGTCCGCCAAACCAAACGACAAAAGGTCGCCAAGAAAGAAACTAAAAATGTAACATACAGGTAAATATGATACTGGCAGCACTACCCATGGCACCGAAGAAAGGGGCATATACTGGATTGTTCAAGTAGGAACAGAAACAGGTAGAGGAGTACGGTTAGTAGCCGGTTATTTTCCCACCGAACGTGTCGGCAGTCGATTCTCTCGCAGAAAAGGGGCCAAGCATACCGGGACAAAGTTCGGACGGTTGAGACATTGTATCTGGTTCTAATGCGAGGATGCGAGAGTATCTGTGCGGAGAGATGTGTGCGGATGATGCGGAACGAGGGATGGATGACGACGATGGATGAGGAAAGGGAACGGATGTGTTTACATTTTCGCTTGCTGGTGAACCGGTAAACCCGTGAACCGAATCCTTTTACCCGCAAGGAATCCCGTCCGACGCTCCGTCCACAATTCCATTCATTCAGCAAAATACATCCATTGTAGATGCAGATTAAGGGATATTGGGAATAATAAGTGCGATATAAATCCATTGACAAAGTTTATTGACGTCCACATGGATACAACTGGCCATTTCGACCGCGTCTTTTCACCTTTCTTCTTCTCTCTAGGACCACTCCAAAACCCCAGTCTGCATCAACACCTGTCGAACGGTACGAATATATAAGCTGCTGCTTGCCGTTACCCGTTTATTCAACAATTCTTTTACTTCTGCAGCGTCGCTTGAGCTTTGAATGATATCGAGGAGGAGATGATAAACCGTCGATTTTGGCTTATCGGTTTGATGATTGACGATGGAGAAGAAACGGCAATTCAAAGTTGTGTTATTAATGGTATAGCCAAGAAAGGTCAGAAAGCTGTAAACGAACCATGGTTCCTTCCTTGATTTTGAACTCTACTTCTCTCTTGGGTCTAATAACGTCCCAAACCTCCCCTACAAACGCTACCTGCTTGCCCAGGTCTCCGTTCTCCATCGTCCGTTCTTTCTCATCTCTAGCATTGGACATAAATTCAGAGTCATATACAGTAGTAAAAAAGTCTGATTTCGGCGGTATCACATTTGCCACGGAAGCTCCGGGCGAAACTTGCGATGAAGCCGACCGTGGAGAGCCCGATGTGTGTTGCAGTACCGGTGGTGGCGAAATCGCATCCTAAAGAAGTATAGATAAATATAAGGTGTCATGATAGAGCAAACATAAAAGTGAGTGGAAGGATGCAAAAAATCACATGATTAGTTATTACCTTATTAATTTCCAGCACTTTCAATTTTTCTTCATTACTTATTTCTTCCGCCCTTTTATCAGATACGTCGTCTACCAAATCAACCAGAGGTGCAAATTCAACTACTTTCTTGACTTCGACTGCACAAGCAGATGGTCCAGCCTTCAAATTACAATCGCTCTTTTTAAACGCAAAAGCCGAACAGCACAGTGAAATACCGTCTGAAAGGGCAGATAATGTCGCTTGTTTCTTTGGGAATAAAAATCAGTTAAAGGGTTAGAACATGAAACACAAGTGAAGTATATACGCGGAGGTACTGATAAAAAGTAGATATCTATTGAACCTTCGGTCGAAGTCCCTTTGCGATACCATCGTCGCCAAGATCATCTCCTGACAAGGCCATAAAGTTTAAGCCTAGTTGTGCCAGTTTCTATCAAAGAACCCAAGCATAGTCATCATGAGAATTTTGTCCACCACACCGAACAGTGATTGTTAAGTTTGATCATGCACCAGATTTACCGTGACAGCAGTCAAAAATATTATGAGATGAATAATTCGGCGAAATAGTCAATTTTTACATTGCCACCAGAAACCCAAATTAAAGTGTAAGACAAACCATCAATAAAAATTGAATTCCCTCTCTTTTTCCCGCTCCGAACCTTTCGATTCCTTTCTCGTGGGCGTTAGTATGGTTCAATTCCGGCAACAGCGGTTTCTTTAATTGAACGCCACTCTCATCTATATCCAACTCAATCTCATGATAACGTCCTTTGATTTTCAACCTACATGAATTAGCGGACAACGGTTGAAGTGACCAGAATTTGTACGGAAACTGTGAGGTGGCGGGCTGTCGTTTCAAGACGAAGCGAAAACATTTCGAAGTTGGGTTTTAGATACGAGATAACTAGCTTCCGTAATTTAACAGAAAAACGAGTTAAATAAAATAATCCCCACCTGAACAATAGCGGTTGGTTTGAAATGGATGGTCTTAAATCTAACATAACCTCGATCTTTAGTTTAAAATCATACGAGAAAAATAAGCATAACCCAGTAATTGAGTATTACATAATTTGAACAATCCGTTTGAAACGTCAGATAACAATCATGATTTGAGTTACTTGCAGCTTCATTACGCTAGGTATGGAAGTAAAATCAACTAACCACCTCCCAATTCTACAGAAACGATTCCATCGCCCTTCCACCCTTTCTCGGTTTCGTCCCAATACATCACATTAGCCTCAGGGGTTAGAAACATTCCCGACCGTAACGGATACGTCACAGTCAACATGCTGGTTTCGTCTATTTGGGGCATTCCAACACTGACTTCTCCAGATCGCATCCCTGAATTTTGAGAGGCGGCCGGTTTGGATCCGTTCGAATTTGGAGTTGAAGTTGAAAGATCAGTTTCTGCTGTGAAATCTTTCTGTGAAACCGGGTCACTGCGAGTTAAGTTTGAATCCGTAGTAGTGTCTGTTGGGAGTGGCTTGCCTTTATCCGAAACTAGTCTTGAGAATGGGTATGGCAGACGTCTGAGATTGCCGGTTGATGGAAAGACTGAAGGTGTTACGGAGAAATTCCATGTACAAAATGAAGTCCACCTAATATCAGCAAGACATGTACAGCCGGGGGAAGCAGACAACTATGAATAGTAGTTAACGATACACACCAGGCCTCAAAGTCCAAAACTCCACAACTTTAGGGGGTTCCGGAAGTTCCACTAAATCAAAGTAGAGTACCCCACCGATAACGCTCATTGAGCATTTTTTACTATTGTTTTCATCGCTTCTCGAAAGTCGGTCTATTGTAGGCGTATGGCAAAACACTAGTCCTTCGGCAACACCGGTATAGTATAGCATTCTGATCCCTACATTAGCTAAGGCTATAGGGCGAGGAAGTTGGAGCGAGAAATGTGGATTGTCGGAGAAGCAAACTGATTTGTGCCTATCATGATCAATGGCTATCAGTCAGGCTCAATTGCTACAGAGAAGACGAAGCAAGTAAACTGAACCTTGAATTCTTAATCAAGTTGCCCCACACCCCATACAGATAGTGTGGGTACATATCCGCGAAATACTGAAAGTTCTCATTCGGTTCGCGAGGGAAGTAATCTGTGTTCTAAACAACGGAGGTTACTCGATTATTAGACTGAAGCGTAACAGCGATAATGCAAATCATTAAGGCAAGATTTAAAAGGAACCGATGGAAAGGAAGATGGTATTGGAAGTAAACACCGTACCTGTAAGATATTTAAGGTAACGGCGTCCCATTTACTCAAGACCATTGATCTCAGCATTCTAAGTTGCGCAACCAAACGCTGGACAGTATTGTGATCTCCATTAGACAATGATACGCAATACTGTGTTATAATTGCCGATGTCAACTGATAAAGGTCAAATTTTGAAGCATGAATGAGAGGGCAGGAGTTAGAAATTCAACCGTCCTTTCAATAGTGTATCGCCAAAGAAGAAATAGTAGGAAGAGGTGAAGAGGAAGAAAGTTCAATGATTTACCTCCTCCGCTTCAGACAGCGCTTTCTTCAATTCATTCAATGTTGGCTCCGCCTCGACAACTCGATATCCATTCCAAACTGATAGGTATGTTGTGGTGTCTCGTTCGATTCGCGGATTTGGTATGTTCGAACAATTGATGAAGTTGAACCACTGACAATCATTATGTATTCGGCGTTGACAATTTCCGAATAGCGGATCAGTTAGTCAACACAAAAATGCAGCTTATCAAAAGTGTAGTAGTACATCTTGTTCCTCGATTAATTTTTGATCTTTTAATCTAACGTGGGCGTTGTTTAAATTCTGTATAATTGCAAGTTCATCCAACTGCTTTTGAAAATTCGCAATCTCCTGATTAGACGAAATGTTTTAATTATCTAGAAGATTATAAATGTAGAAGTAAAGCAAAGTAATGTCTACCTGTGATAATAAAACCTCCTGAGCATCTCTTTCCTTCTTTTCTTTCTCCTCCCTCTCTTTTTGTCGTCGAAGTTCTTCCAACCGCAAGGCTATCGGTGGCTCGTGTGAGCATGTTATCCGACTTTCTCACTTCATGCTGATAAACAGATAATGACAGCCGTAAAGTAGTGATTGCATACCTTCTTCTGCCTGTCTTCTTGCATCCTCTGCCGCCAGTCGCTCTGTTTGTAGAGGAGAAACCGATAGTTAGATTGTCGCCACAAGAACAATGAATGCTGTCTGGGCGGTGGCAGACTTCAACCGTGAGCAGAGAAGGGCAAAGAGAAGAGAGAATTCACCAGCTTCGATTTCTTTTTTCGATTTCTTTTTCTTTTTTTCTCCCATATTTGTCTAATTATTGCAGCTGTCAAGATGGCAAACAACTATTTAAAACTAAAATGCTGACGATAAGAATGCGAATCTGCTCAGGCCAAGATGGATCGACGCGAGTTCATCAAAAATGCAAATTGCCAAATTAAGACATCGACAACGACAACGAAAAGGGACTTAATTTTCAATAATGAATACATGGGAAAAATATGCTGTTATAAGACTGCATGAGAGATAGAACAGAGAATGCTGTTACAGCACATGCTATGTGTCGTTGTATTGGCTACCATCTCTCAGAGGTGTGCATTCACTCGGCAATTGTTCTCATTGCAAATCATCCACCGAGAGAACTATAAATATGCTCCTCCTTGTTGTGCTTTTTCTCCTCCCTCTTGATAGCCGGCATCCATATACCCTTTCCGCTTATATCATCAATGGCTCCCATCCTTCCTTCAAGAATAAACGCAAATCTGATAACCGTTTCCGCCGATTCGGTTCTAGGCGAAGGAACTTATGGTGTCGTATACAGAGGCACTCTAAACAAACCGTGGGTATCTTGAACCTCATAGAGATCACTATTGACTTTTCTACGAGGACAAACACTGTATCATATCCTTTAGTTTTGGGACATCGGAGACTGATCTACTGAATATTTTCCATCGTAGGTCGCCAAGAAAAGTTGCCATCAAGGTCACCAAACTGAAAGCACATGCCAAGTCATCCACTTATTTTCCAGTATCATGGTGTAGGGAATTATCCATATTGCAAGAACTAAGTCACCCCAACTGCATCCGGTTTCTGGGTGTTGTTCAATCTAAGGGAACTGGTAACGTTTCATCAACAAGAGGTGAAAAACGCCACGATCCTCGTCGGGCCATAACAGAGACCCAAGAGTCAAACCTTCACCAGCGTTTTGAAGTCTTTCATGATAATATGCCTCAAATTGGTCTGATGATGGAGTACATGGAACTCGATTTGGCTGTAAGAAATCCATTCATTTGTTTTATGCGTCATCTCGTTTTTGGCGGTGTCTCTGTTCATTTTCCGCGTACCATCCACGATGCCCAATACGAATAGTTAACAGTTGTTGATATTAGTATATGATTGACTGCCACAAAAATGTAATTACTTACACCAGCTGCAGCTCAATTAAGCGAGATCCTCTATTACCCATGCAAAATATTACGTCCATTTTCTATCAGATCACTAAGGTGTGTCTTCTTAATTCTCGATCGCTTCCATCCTCGAGAATCGGAAGTTCGGCCCTCACCACACCTCGATATGTCTCAAAAGCTAATACTCTCTGCCTTTATATTTTGCATGAATATTCCAACGACCACGGCACAGGGTCTCGAATACCTTCACTCAAACTGGATTATGCACCGTGATTTGGTATTTATTCCTTCCGAGTTCCGACCTTCTTTACCTTGAATTATCTATGCTTCATATTCCGCAAAGTTCAACCAACGCATAATGTCTTATGTGAAAGAGGATTCAGCGAAATTTACAAGATTAGGTTTTAAAGGCACTAATAAATTCATCCAATCGAACAGAAACCACAAAATATTTTAATATCCACGTCTCCTGAGGAACATGGTTTGATCTATCTATCACTCTCTTGCTTGATTCTGAACACATTGATCACACGCTAACTGCAGTTTCTGTCTCACTTTATCCATCGATATATTCAAAAATCAGGGGTAGTCAAAATTGGTTTGTTGAGATCTACTGTGTCATTTACCACTAGTATTAGATTCAACAGTTAGCTTCAGTTGGTTAAAAATAACCGAAGACTGACATGGGGTTGATTCGTATAAAATATCTTTAGCTGATTTCGGGATCTCCAGAAAATTTCAAGATCCGCCAGTAAAATTGGTGGACGTTGATGCTGTTGTCGTCAGCTTGGTTCGTTAGAGGTTCTTTTCATTAGCGGTTAGGATTGGACATACATGAGTTAACGTTTTATACTGATGTCCATGCGTGGACGCATTGATCCATCTGCAGTGGTATAGGGCACCAGGTCAGTTTGATCCCCATTGTTCATTTGATTCTTGACAAGCAACTTACAGATATATTTCTTAATCAATGTTGACGTCCATCGAATTGAAAATGCCCCATATAGAACTGTTACTCGGCATGAGCGATTATGATTGCAGCATCGGTTAGTTCTCCTCTGCATACTTTCTAGCTCTTGAATATCACTTCCATGATTGACTCTTCAACAGATATTTGGTCACTTGGGTGTATCCTCTTCGAACTAATTTTCGGACACCAGCCATTTCGAGGCCTGTCTCGCAGACAATGGATTACAAAGTCTTGTCCTCCTGTCCACCCTCATCCAGCAACCTTTAGTAGTCTTTCTTCCAATGGCGTTCTTCCTAGCCAGGCTTCCTCATTGATCTGCCAAAAGTCATCCTTGCATAACAAGACGCCACTGATAAGGACCATTGGATATCCACATGGAGTGCCAATAAATCTTATACCGAAGGATTTTGAGATTGATCAGCTTGATTGTATCGTGAAGCTATTAGGACTACCAAGCGAACACAACTTCGAGGGTATCTGTAGATGTGAATGGGCGAAATGGGTATCACATAATACGTATGTACATCTTTTAGCTCTATTAATCTTCGTTTTTCCTTCTTGTTGAGAACTTTCCTAATATTTTGATATTCGTTCATCAAATAGTCAACGGACCACGCTCCCCATCATCGCGCAGGAGGCGCTTCACCCGCATTCTCTAGCGTCTGTTGCTCCCGCAATAAATCTCTTAGAACATTTGCTAATCTATGAACCTAAAAACCGATTAACTGCACAAGAAATTCTGAAGTCCGAGTTTTCTAATGGCGTGGGTGGAGGCAAACGTGACGTGAGGAAGGAAACCAAGAACTCAAGATTAAAATGCGAGCTGGATGAGTATATTATCCTGTCCTCCATCACTTTCCCTCTGATATTTCTCTTCCCCACCTTGCTAACCTCCGTAGTACTCGCCCTCACTAACATTCTACCTATTGCCCCGACGCTAAATTTCTTTCTCCAATCTTGATTTCTGTCGTACGTTCTTCAGTTGTCTTCTAATCAACGAATCTGGCTCTTTCTGGGTTTATCCGCCTAAGCCAACACGGCCCTGTCATCCTGAGTTGAAGTTGGAATTCATTGTTCGTTAGCCGTGTCGTGCCGCACTGCCCATTCAGTCTGCAGAATATAATGCGCTTCCGATTGAAATAAGTGTGACTGAGTCAAACTTGGATGGGCTTAGACAGGGACCAATTTGAGATTGAGTACTGTTTCCATTTAGCGGGGAATCTGATCGTTTCAGCAGTTATTTCTTTTTATTGTTATTCATCTGAGACTAGTTCGTTTGTTATTAAGGAGGAATGTCCAATGACTTCATCCCAAACCTCAAAATCGGCACCGATCTACTGCGGTATCGAGCCGATCCCTGTGAGATTAAAAGAATTTAGTATAGAAAGTGTAGGAATAGGTTGCATAAAATTCGGAATGATTCTACTTGCCAAATGATATAGCTTTAAGTAAGAGAACATCGAAATTGTCATCTCATCGTTGCGTGAATAAATCATAATAGGAGCATGTAACTAACTGCTCACTCAATGGCTACAGATAGATCAAGTTATCATCGTACATCCGCAACTTTCACGTATTCCGGGTGAATTGCCCAATAATACATGCATAATTCTGAATATGGAGCCCCATTTTTCCTGCATTGAGCGCGCAATGCCAAGGGAAACAAGGTCAAAAGAAAGCACTTAATCTCGAATTATATTGTTTTACATTAAATCCAGAAAAGCCGTTCAGCGAAGAGCAGGTTTACACCACCGTTATCTTCAATGATTTGGCATTCAACTTTAAATAAATACATGACTAGTCTTATTTCTAATACAAAATTTAATCAAGGAGTCTTCTCGCCCCGCTTTCATCGAAAACTATAAATTAAAGAATGACAGGGTTGAAAAATTCACTAGGGTCACTGCACGCGAAACTGCAATCTACCACTGTGATTTACTACCATTAAGTGCACTTAAAATTTCACTTTTAAAATTCTTCAATTCATCCCTGACAGCCGCTACAACCTCGGCCTTCAATTTCTCAAACATTTCGTTTGTCATGCCGGTATTTCCGTTTCCAAACAGTCCAGCACTACCGTGAGTAGAACTGATGCTTCCACTTTTACTCCTGAATTCATCTTCATTGGTGAAGGATGATTCTTTCTCCAGTAGCAACCCGATGCCGCTTGATTTACCGATACTTCCAGGTTGGTTACCGAGTCCTCGCATAGTTCCACCCGCGTTGGATATTCTTGGAAGTGCTGGCACAGTATCTTCGGATGCTGGCGCTGAGTCTTCTTTTTGTCCCATTTTCCGAAGGACCGCACTTTTTAAAGATAAATATTGACAGATAACGATAAAGTGTACAAGAAATAAATGCGTTTAGTTAAGATGATGTCGGCAGCTGTGCAGCGAATGGAACATTTTACCTGATAGCTGCGCTGTTTTTTCCGATTGTACCACCGGATTGTGCAGAAGGCGGTTGTGGGGGTGTCGGGGCACTTACAGCAGGCTGTGGTGGAGCCGGAGTAGCTCTCTGTGGCGCGGAAGGGGGTGATGGAGCAGGTGGTTGTGGTGGAGAAGGCATGGCTCTCGCAGGGGGTGGTAAAATTTTCCCAGATGTTGACTCTGAGCTCGAATCCGTCGATTCTGCTGGTGGATCTTCCTTTGGCGGGGGATTGTTACGAACCGAACCGCCAGCACCACCGGCACCGCCGCCTTTTTTTGAGAGTCGCGCTGCCATTTCCTCCATCTAGAGATGCAGGGATTGATATGTACGCAGACCAATCAAGTTTGATTTAAATGGCAGTAGGACAGGATAGAAAGAACACTATTATTCGCCGAATCACATAATTGGGAACGATTAGAAAGCCTACCATTGACATTCCGCCGCCTGCTTTCTTGGGAGCGGGTGCTTCCGGTGCCGCTGCTGGCGGAGCTGGTGAAGACGGAGCCGGAGAATTCGCTGCATTGGCTGCTCTCTTTAATTTTGCAGCAGCGAGAGCGGCAGCTAAGGGATTACCCGAGGAGGGCGAATCATCTAAGAATAGAAGTATATTCCAAACCGGCGATTTGGCAAGATTTAAAAGTAAATACATTGTAGGAGAAATAGTAGACGGGCAATCACATACCGTCGGACGAAGATGATGGAGGCGCAGGCGGTCTTGGAGCCGATGGAGGACCTACAAAGGAATATTAGAGTGTAAATAGTCGACCCAAATCATTATGCAAGGAAGTATATGTTGTTTATCCCTGTGTATCGGGAATTTAAAAGATTAAAAAATAACACTAACCTGGAGGTGGTGGGGGTGGAGGTCCACCGCCGGACGGTGGTGGTGGTGGTGCTGCAGGAGCAGCCGGCGCAGGTGGAGCTGGCGGGGCAGCTGGAGCAGCTGGGGCTAATTATAATAAAAGAAACCAATGAAAACTGTTCAATTGCAACATCTTGAAGGGCAAGACTATCTTCTGATACAACAGGTACATAAAGAAATAAAGTTCTCACAGTACTAACCTGGTGGTGGTCTTGGTGCGCCGCCGGCACTGGGTGGGGGAGGGGCAGCAGGTGCAGCTGGAGCTGTGAAATTTAGAACCCGAACAGATTAGTCAATAATAAGGAGGCACGACAGTGCGTCTCGTCTTCTTCAGTAATTGAACGTAACTAAACACCAAGATTTACGAACCTGGTGGTGGCGCAACACTAGGTGAAGAAGGTGCTGGAGGGGGTGTTGGAGCAACTGGTGATGCCGAAACCGCACTTATCGCAGGTGGACGAGGCGCAGCGGCAGGTCTCCCTGGATTCATCGCTTTTTGAACTGCCTCTTGGAAAGAGGTAGCATCATCTGACAGTTGTAAGTAATTTGATAGCAGAAAACATTGAGAATCAGAGCGGGTAAATGAAAAGCACCGGTTAGCATAAATCTGCCCAGAACACCCGTCACAACGCCAGGCGTGTTATAACAGACACATTGTGTTGCCATAGCACTTACCAGCACTTTTAAAGTTGAATCCATAGACTCCTTTTGGATCTTGCCATTGATGAAATGTGGGACTGGCAGCCTTATAGTTCAAACCCGCATGTATGGCTGCGTTCAAAACTACCGTTCTGCTCGAGTCCATTCCAACAGCTCGATAAGTGTTGGTGGATGTGTTGTGGTACACCTGAAGCAGTGCAACACCTCCCTGCGGGGCCCAACCTCCTCCGTCCACCTTTAATACTTGAGCGTATCCTTTCCCAACTGAGACTTCTGCCATGTTAATAGTCTAATTCAGAAATGGGAGATAGCGAAATTAATCTCGAATTCCGAATTTCGGATGGTGGCTCAGGAATAGGCAACAGTAAAATCTTGCTGTGAAAAAGTCGACAAATTAAACTATAAGAGATAAGTTAGAGATGAGGCTACAAAAATTTAAGACCTAGCACATGAAATGAATGGGGATATGTCGGGTTGCGTGCAGATAAAGTGAGCCGACATACGAGCACATGGGGCTGCTCAGAACCGACCAAACTCAACTCCAATTGGTCAAAAGCACATCAGCAAAAAAGAATAATCACCTCTGCCGTAATTGCTGTGAATTACCTGTTAAATTGGAAATTTGGGAAATGAGAGATGAGGATAGAAAAGCGATGGAACGAGGGATGGACACCAGCGACGTGAATGGCATTTTTTCGAGGAGACAAATCACCAGCTGAGCTCGGCCGACTCCGACAGCTTTTCGCTCTTCCTCCCCACATTACTGGGAGTATCTTCATCGCTACTAAGGTGCCGTTGTAGTAGCCGTAGCTGTTTTGTCTCTGAGCGGCCGAAGTTAAAAGCACTACAGATGTCGGAAACTGCATCTATATACGAAAGTGCTTCGAGCTGCCTCATGAAGATCGCGCCGTTTCGACGAGACTATGCGTCGACATTTAGAAGTTAAAATCCCAATCCAACCGACATAAGGAGAGTGACGTATATTATGCAAATCAAATAGTTGGAGTTATTCGATAGTGAAGATATATATGCAAACCTCGGGGGTAATTTGAGTTCTTCTTTAACTCCATTGTCATTACATCTGTGACTTGAGACTAATCCTCGCAATATAATTGCAGCATATCGCTCTTGTTGTATATATTGTATCTCTAAGATCTAATGCAAATCAACTTTTTACTCATTTATCTCATCAAATAGCCACCTGGAAGTCCTTTGTTATTTCATTATCAGCTTTCAACCTGAGATATCCTCCCTTTCCTCAGTTTTCTCCGCCGCCGCCGTCTACAATAATGTTTCCACCGTACTTTTCATTCGCCCTCTTTCGTCTTTTTGATTTCTGCCGTTGTATTTTCTGTATTTTTTTGGCGGTTTTTGACAAGTCACCATTATAATGTAGATCTAACTTGAGAAGAAGTTGCTTTCGCGCAATTCGCCGGTTATCGGCTAGTGAGCGAGTAGCTTGACACTGTGCATGTTTGAAGTGTGAGAAAAACCACATAAGGGTGCCGTAAGTGCGATTGGAGAACTTACCGTAACCCGAATGCCGGTAGGGATGTGCTTTAGATCTACGCAATTGCTGGTCTATGCTGATGAATTTAGTAAGATTCAACAGAGCTGTTGAACTCTAATGACATACTTTATTGATTTTTTGCCCACCTTTGCCCGACCCCCTAACAAATTTCTCCTCGAGGTCCTCGTCTTTTATGTCGATTTTTATAGGTTTACGATCGAGAAGCTTATCTATTGATCCGTTGCTACCTTCGCAGTTAATCCTGTCGTCAGATTTTTCTTTAATGATGCCATTATCCAGCTTCTTGTTTCCAGAAAAGTCGGTAAAATATAAATTCTGATGAACGTTTGGCCAATGGCCCGATTTGGAGTATATTCTGTTCTGAAATGAAAGAGAAGGGAAGCGACGTGACGTCAAAGATTCAAAAGTGGTAAAGGCAGCTTGTAATCTCACTATAGTGAGTTTAAGTGACATGGAAAACTTTGATTCGGAATGTCGTATATGTGATACAACGAAATAGAGTTGGCCGGGAAACAAGAGAGGAGTTGTTCTGGCTTCCGAGTCTCTGACAGCTATATAGAGACGAGACGACGGAGCGGAGTCCACTGATAAATGAGAATCAGTAGATTATACAATAAAGATGACCGCAATCATGGCTATTGATCAATGGAGTAGGGTTGATAAGCACATGCAAGTAGTTTGAATGTCGATAACGATATGACTATGAAGCTCTGAGGTCGAGAGGATTGATCTCACTCCCACATTTTGCTTCAAGTTCGAGTTATCGTCACCCCACATTGCATCATCAATTTTATGAAGCGATAACATATATGCCACCTTCTCTCTCAGAATGTCCTCTTCCTCCTACATACTGTCGAAACGAGCTGACTCAGATGATATACCATGTCAGCTAATGGATAATTTTGCTGTCGGGGTTCAGCTGCTCCTCGCCGTCATCGCATTAAGTAGCTTATTGAGTATGTTCCCTTTCAGCAGTTACTATCCCAATTTGTGTGTTATTGTATTTGCCGAAAAGCAAAAACTGCTGATATATTTCCAGCAGAGGTGACGTCGGCATAAGTCATAAGACAACCCGCTCTGAGCACCCTTCTGAATTCACTGCTTCTCTCTTTCATTTTTCGCTCACTACAGTTAAGCGACATAGGGAGAAACCCCGACGACCGTTTTTAATATGGTGACTTTCAATATTGATTATTACACTCCAGTATCATTGTATTCTAACTTTCGATACCGTGGAGTGCAGGTGCTTTGATGCATCGAAACAAGCTTTTGGGGGGGCATTCGTACATGGACTTAATGTCATTGTGAGTTTGATAGCAGGAGGGCATAGTAAAGAAACTGGAAATCCATGTGTGTGGTACGCATTCTCCTGGAGTTCTCCGTATTTCAAAATTCTATCTTTAATCTTTCGGCTCTTCAAATCATGCATTCAAAACTCATAGGTATTTTCTCAACGTCGGCATCGACACAACCATTGGAGTATATTTCCTTTTTCTCTTTTTAAGACTATCTCATCGAATCATAAACCGGTTTCAACTTCGCGATTTTGAATCTGGGTACTATGGAAATCCACCGAAGCTGATTGTGTGGTTAAAGCAAACTATCCTATTTTCGAGTTGTTTATTTATGGTGAAAGTCTGCGTCATTATTATTTTCACTGTATTTCCGTGGGTGGAGAAAGTAGGGAAGTGGATTCTGAGTCCGTTTAAAAATCCCAAGAGCGAGGTCGTTTTTGTGATGTTAATTTTTCCCTTGATTATGAATGGTTTGCGCAATCTTCTCTCAATGTTTCTAATGACCGTTGCATTAACTCATTATGCTATTCTAGTTATTCAATTCTGGCTAATTGATTCAGTTATAAAAGCCAAAGAACATCAATTGCACGCAGACGATGATCCCAAAAATGACGACCTCCTTGGTGTCTTCGCTTCATCCGATGATCCGAATGTAATTCTCATTCACAATGGTAATACTTATGATGATGATTCCGATCTTGATAGCAATCCAATTGATAGCGACCAAGAGAAATTGATATTAAATTCAAAGTCTAAAAAAGATCAGACTCGTAAGACGCGACAGTTCGGGGGCGATAAATATATCAGTGTTAGTGTTAGCTCTAGTGGCAGCGTGGGGAGTGCATCAGGACACCCGAGTCCTGCAATTGGGATTGGAACTGGCGTAAACAGAGAGTTCATTGGGGGAACAGGAAATCGTAGAAATCATCGGAGCAATTTTATAGGTGACAGCATTGAAGAGGATATGTATGATTTGGATGATGTGGTCGTGAGAAAGTCCTTGAGCGACGAAGAGGAGGAGAATCGTCGCGGAAGAGAGAGCAAAAGGATACCACGACCAAGGTCGATAGAAAGACGTTTGGATCAATCTCAGGGTTCTCGAAAGTCAGATGAAGGCAATCCAGGGCAGAGAATGAGTAAATCGTCATCTACGCCCATTACATCAAACTTCCTAGCTATGGATTCCGGAAACGACAGTAATTTAGTCAGCGAGAGTAGAGGGGGTCATTCGAGACAACACAGTAAAGAATATGCTAAAGGTGGACATTCAAGAGGTCATTCGAAGGATTTTTCAAGGGATTCTAGCAGCCATAGCCGAGGTCATTCGAGGTCACATTCGAAAGATATAAACAAATACTCTCCTTAACGCGACTCATCGTTGTTGGCATCGCTTGCCCATGTATTATACGATTTGTAATTCATTGGATTACTCTTGCTGTAAAGTATCTAAAAAGTTTCCATCGTTAACTGGAAATGACACAAATGTTGTCGCCCATATGATGTATAAGTTTGTGCAGTAGAACCTGAAATGAACTGGACTGTGACTGAACATGTAAAAACCAAGATATTCCAGACGACGAAACAACTCGGTTTATTAAGTATATATACAGACTTCAATTCCAACGATACATCAGGTCCTCGACGTCCACTTGAATTCTTCTAGAGAAACGGAAGGCAAAGATTCTGTTCATCGAATCACGCAATCTTTCATGTTATTCGGGCATTGTTGATATTATGATTAGGGGTACGGCGAGCAGAATGGAGGCGGTATATACAGACAGGAGAATGAAAGAGAGAAGAATTGCATCAATTGTCTCCAATAATAGGAAAACGCTACTTGTAGAAAATTGTAATGTTAGGACTGCTATGTAATGCGCTTCGCTGTAATAGCCATTCTTACCAACATTATAAGCTGGTTTTCACTGTAACCCATGAAATTCTAATGCAGATTCGCTTTCGCCATCTGCTTTTCAAGGCAGTCTTTGTTTTCTTGCATCTGGGCGGATTGATCTCGGACTTCTGCTTTCTTTCCACCTTTCTTTTCCTTTCTTTCATCTTTTGGTGGACTGTCATCCGCTTTCGATTGTAAGGAAGCGGCAAAAAGGGGAGTAAGATTTTTGGCCCCAGCATGAAGTCTAATCCGAGGGGGCAAATAGCAGAGTGCTTTTTAGTAATCCATACAACATGAAAAATCAAAATGAAAGAATTAGATTTAACACGACGTACTTCCTAGCCTGGATCTTCCTCGTGACAGGAGAGACAAGTTTATCGGTCGGTGACATAAATCTTTGATGACAGGAGGAATAGATGGTTAGCAGAGCTGATACAATTTCTCCATCCCAACAATTTTGAACACTCAAATCTCCAAATTCGTTGTAAATTTTGTTCAGGGAAATGTCCAATAACCAATTTCTGAAGCGAAATATTAAACACGACAAAAATTCACAGTGAATTGCAGCGGAAAGAACATCAGACATTCAAAGAAAATATGATACAGAAGAAAACATTGATAGAAGTAGTTTTCGTTGTGGTCAAATCATCATTCACCAACCATTTCGCGCAGGCCAAATCCAGAATATTATCATCCGCTAAGAGAAAGCATATTCAAAAGACAAACATAATCCATCTTCGGATACTTCCGAATTGGGGTCATATAAATGACGATGAAAAACAGACTTACCCTGGACGATCAACTTTGTTGAGAGGGTGGGTGGACGGAAAGTGAGGGAATTTCAATTTCGCTTTGGCTTTAGCAGCAGCAGCAGCAGATGCCGAGTCAAATACATTTTCTTTAGGGTCTTTTTGGACGTTACCAGCTGCCTGTTTATTGACTTTGGAGCTGTCGATAGCATCAGCAGGTACTAACTTTGTCGGTGAAGTTGCTTTGATTTGCTTTTGTTTCGAGGGCGACTCTTGCAAGACAAGCTTTTTGGTTGAGGCGGGATTCATGGCACCTTAATCTGTGTTAAAGGAAAAGAGGAGATCTCAATGATGGAGGATGGAATCTAAATTTTCGGTGGGTGGGAGTGGGTGGGAGGGCGGACGGCCCGAAAATGAATGCTGTCCTTTTTCGTTCACACAAAAACAAACGCGTTTCCTTCACTGGGAATTCATTCTCATCCTCCTTTGTCTGAAATCAAAAATTGAGAACAGCTTTATACTTGAATGGGAAGCTGTGTTCTAGTGTGTTCTCTGTTGCATGTTTATCTGGATGCCGGCCTTGACTGGCTAAGGTGCCGTCGGTGGTAGGCTATGTGGTTCAACATCAGTCAGATTCGCTGAGTGGTATAAAGTTGCGAAATTTTGGGATCAGCGTAGGCTGGGTCGCATTTATTACCGGTCGTTTAGAGGTTCCCAATATATCGCTATCATTTTACCTGATTGAATCGATTGGCAACCGGCCCTTCTGTGCAAAGATGTCATCAGCTGAGGGACATTATGCGGTCCATCGGTCGGTTTTTATGATATTAGACTCCTCAAGACTTGAAAGGAAACTCATAAATCTGCTCTCGACAAGAGCAGCAATCAATTTTCAGTGGGTAAGCAATTGCAATTACTCAGGATGCGTGCTTGCCGTTTATTCTGTTTATGATTTAAGTAATAAACCGCCAGCCCAACGGGCATGTAGTGTGATCGATAACACGCAAGACTTCAGATCTGAAGATTGTTGGAGTCCTGTTCGACGTTTTTACTGCAAAGCTACAGAGACAGAGTTACAACATCGTCTTTGCAAAGACTGCTTGCTGTTAAACTTCGTGCGACATCCGGCGATGAAAGTTTTAACTAACAGATGAACGAGAGTACGATACCTTTACCATTTGTTTCACAGTAGGCATTGTCATGGTCTACCAATCACTAAGTGATACCGTTGATAATAAAATTCTAATTCTTCAATGGAACGTTTTTCATTTGATACACAGGTATCACATGTCTCAAGAGTGGTACTCTGGATCTTAATATATACTGAGTAAATTACCCCTGAATAATTATTCTGATCGTTGTCTTCTAACTTTTTACCCTTCCATAAAAAGTTACAGTCGATGTGTGAACCATTAATTTTATATAGGGAAAAGCAATTTGGGACGGAATCAAAGAATACGTAGATCCGGAGAGCGGCAGCAGAGGGATATATTCAGCTTCAAGATAATGTCATTCTCAAACTCATCACAAAATAGGAGATCTAAACCATAAAGCAACCGTGGTCAAAAATAATATGGAATACTAATAAAGCAATAAAGAAGACGATAAACATAATCTCGGGCTGTGTTGCAATTCCTAATGTTGCTGATAAGTGAACAAATCACTCTAAAAAAATGTAATTTAAGCCGTCACATCTATGTGCTTAAGAAAACGGCTTAAAAGAGCGTGAGTCTGGAACAAACGGTCGTTCAGCGTCACTTTTGTTGAATTGTCGCCAATGAGGATATAGAGACAAAGTCTATTTTTAACAAGTGAAAATTGATACTAATTTGTCTCTAACTAAAGAAAACGTTATACGTCTCAGTACATATTG
>JAHLJZ010000059.1:0-152371 GCA_025602915.1 Paraphysoderma sedebokerense | reverse complement strand
ATATTTGAATAAAATTATGGACCTTTCCAATGTTGCTGGCTATACCGATATGCTTTACATGGACGACTGCTCATTGATGAATTCCTTTTTTCGGAGCGTGCCTTAAGGAGTTCGCGAGTTTTGCGACGACATCTTTCGTCCACATATAATATACAACATTACACATATTTACATACAGCGACTCTAGTCTATGTGTAGCAGATGTCCTCTTTCCTGCCATGAAAATCTAGTGTATGATATCGCAGCTATCGCTACTGCGACTCCTGATGCCAACGCAGGCCACTGGAAGAATACGGGATCGGGTAAAGCCGCCGTTAAAATTAGAGAGATGAGTTCAAAAAAGTTACTAGCAGCAGCCTGACAACCACCCACAATCACAGCATGTTCTTCAGAAACTCCTTCCTGTATAAATTGTGTTGCGACAAGGTCAAACATCCACAATCCGAATCTTGAGGCTGCAACTCCACCTAACAACATCGACTGGTTCACAATTCCAACATCTCCGGCTATCCCCCACGCAGCAGCGACGGCTAATGATATAAAAGAAACTTGAGACCATATAGCCCATAATCCGCTTCTCTCTAAACCTATCTTCCCCACAGTGATGGGCATGGCAATCGTTGCACCTAAGCCAACGATCACACCGATTCCCCGCGAAACGGCTACTACTAGATCTGAGTAGCCTTTCCATTTGAGATAGGTGATCATAGGACCGCCAAACGATAAAACCGTAAGATATAGTTGAGAGAGTGCGAATGAGGCAAGGAATGTGCGTTGGTTGTAATAAATCTTCCAATTGTAGAAAAGGGTTTGCCATTTGGATATCGAACTCGGTTGGTTAACATGGGAGGTGGGTTCTCGATCGGTTCTTTGCGGGGAACGCAATGCGACCTCGGAAATGAAAACTTTACGCAGCAATTTAAACTCAAAAGGCAGGCTGATCATGGTCCATCCGCCAATAACAATAATTGCATATGGAAGCGATAAAGTAGTCGTGATTGTACTTGCGACCAAGGGGGCCACCACTTTGCAGATAAGATCGATGCGCCGCATACTAGTATTCAGGGCTTTTACATGTATGAGATTACACAAATGAGTTTGCAATGGGTTCAAAAAAGGATAGTGATATAAACATACCAGTGAGTGACGTTGGACATGATGCAAGTCTGACAACCCAATCACGCTCAATACTGATAGTGTAAGCCATAGAGCTTAGACGAGCAACCCCGCTTAATAGAATAATGCACCCAAACAAAACATATCGTACAGATGACGACATACTCGTGTAAACCGCAAGAGATAAAAAGATCCCGGCGCTTGCTGACAAGCAGACCGTTGATAAAACAAGCGCTGTACTAACACCTGTGCAGATAAAAGTGAACGACAGATTTGCACTTAAATTCTCGAAACGGGATGTCTTACCACTAAATCGACCCAATTGCGTCAGAGCCATCCCAACCCTATCGCCGCCAAAGAGTCCAAAAAGTGTGACAACAATGCCAAATATACTAACAGGCAAAAGTGTATCAGGGAATACGGCGGCAGTAAACAAGGCCGAAGCGAACTCGTCCATCCGCAAACTCCATGTCACCAGAAGGTGAGCGGTATATAAAGGCCATCGAAAATTCTGGCTTCGGGCAGATGGGGGAAGTCTCTGTTCTGTACCCTCTAAAGTGTTCATCGATTTGTGGAGAAATTGTAGTTATTATTACTCTCGGTCTCGGAGTCGCTTTCGGCCAACTCCGAAGATCGCTTGGCGATTACGTTTGCAACCGTTCTCGAGGCCAACATAAAAAAATGTGTCAAATTTATGGATAATATCACAGGTTCACAAATACAACCCTCGAAAGACTAGTACATGAAATTGTGAGCTCGAAATGCATGTATTCAGTAACTCAGTTATCAACTGATCACGCAATTATCACCCAGAGTCACCCAGGCAAAAAAGACATCTCACAGTAATGCACTTGACAGTTGTCCATGATACCAAAATGCAAAACAGTCCCGGTCTCACAACTTTTTTTGTCAAGTCATCGTTGTATTCGTTCTATATCGTCTGCACGCAGTGTATACAATATGTCCAGTGTCACCCCAGTACCATCGAATGTCGGTAATACCTCGTCGGCCGCTGTATCCAACGATTCTAGGTCCCAAGAACCTGCGAGATATTATATCAACTCGCTAACGACAATAGAAGGCAACGTTATTCCCCTTGAGCCAGGACAAGTGACCGTTTTCGTTGGTCCAAATAATGCTGGGAAAACTACGGCGTTAAAAGAAATTCACTGGTTGATGTCGCAAACTTGTACCATAGGGCAACATATGCCAATCGGCGACCCTTGGGACGCTGATTACTTTCACCCTAAACTGTTTAAGGCTTACGATTATGGTTTCAATTAGGATCAACTGTTAAATTGGTTAGAAAAATGGTGCCATCAGTGCAATCCTGTCCCTTATCAGTTTGACGATAATATCGAGATCTCTCATCAAGGCAATACTTTCTCTCTACCCAAGAACACGCCACCAGCAGGTGAACCGAAGGATGCTATCGACAAGCACATCGGTACTTTAAGTTCACTTTTTAGTCAGTATCTCAGTTTCTCCGATCGGATTGACGCCTTAAGAATGAATGATATTTGAATAAAATTATGGACCTTTCCAATGTTGCTGGCTATACCGATATGCTTTACATGGACGACTGCTCATTGATGAATTCCTTTTTTCGGAGCGTGCCTTAAGGAGTTCGCGAGTTTTGCGACGACATCTTTCGTCCACATATAATATACAACATTACACATATTTACATACAGCGACTCTAGTCTATGTGTAGCAGATGTCCTCTTTCCTGCCATGAAAATCTAGTGTATGATATCGCAGCTATCGCTACTGCGACTCCTGATGCCAACGCAGGCCACTGGAAGAATACGGGATCGGGTAAAGCCGCCGTTAAAATTAGAGAGATGAGTTCAAAAAAGTTACTAGCAGCAGCCTGACAACCACCCACAATCACAGCATGTTCTTCAGAAACTCCTTCCTGTATAAATTGTGTTGCGACAAGGTCAAACATCCACAATCCGAATCTTGAGGCTGCAACTCCACCTAACAACATCGACTGGTTCACAATTCCAACATCTCCGGCTATCCCCCACGCAGCAGCGACGGCTAATGATATAAAAGAAACTTGAGACCATATAGCCCATAATCCGCTTCTCTCTAAACCTATCTTCCCCACAGTGATGGGCATGGCAATCGTTGCACCTAAGCCAACGATCACACCGATTCCCCGCGAAACGGCTACTACTAGATCTGAGTAGCCTTTCCATTTGAGATAGGTGATCATAGGACCGCCAAACGATAAAACCGTAAGATATAGTTGAGAGAGTGCGAATGAGGCAAGGAATGTGCGTTGGTTGTAATAAATCTTCCAATTGTAGAAAAGGGTTTGCCATTTGGATATCGAACTCGGTTGGTTAACATGGGAGGTGGGTTCTCGATCGGTTCTTTGCGGGGAACGCAATGCGACCTCGGAAATGAAAACTTTACGCAGCAATTTAAACTCAAAAGGCAGGCTGATCATGGTCCATCCGCCAATAACAATAATTGCATATGGAAGCGATAAAGTAGTCGTGATTGTACTTGCGACCAAGGGGGCCACCACTTTGCAGATAAGATCGATGCGCCGCATACTAGTATTCAGGGCTTTTACATGTATGAGATTACACAAATGAGTTTGCAATGGGTTCAAAAAAGGATAGTGATATAAACATACCAGTGAGTGACGTTGGACATGATGCAAGTCTGACAACCCAATCACGCTCAATACTGATAGTGTAAGCCATAGAGCTTAGACGAGCAACCCCGCTTAATAGAATAATGCACCCAAACAAAACATATCGTACAGATGACGACATACTCGTGTAAACCGCAAGAGATAAAAAGATCCCGGCGCTTGCTGACAAGCAGACCGTTGATAAAACAAGCGCTGTACTAACACCTGTGCAGATAAAAGTGAACGACAGATTTGCACTTAAATTCTCGAAACGGGATGTCTTACCACTAAATCGACCCAATTGCGTCAGAGCCATCCCAACCCTATCGCCGCCAAAGAGTCCAAAAAGTGTGACAACAATGCCAAATATACTAACAGGCAAAAGTGTATCAGGGAATACGGCGGCAGTAAACAAGGCCGAAGCGAACTCGTCCATCCGCAAACTCCATGTCACCAGAAGGTGAGCGGTATATAAAGGCCATCGAAAATTCTGGCTTCGGGCAGATGGGGGAAGTCTCTGTTCTGTACCCTCTAAAGTGTTCATCGATTTGTGGAGAAATTGTAGTTATTATTACTCTCGGTCTCGGAGTCGCTTTCGGCCAACTCCGAAGATCGCTTGGCGATTACGTTTGCAACCGTTCTCGAGGCCAACATAAAAAAATGTGTCAAATTTATGGATAATATCACAGGTTCACAAATACAACCCTCGAAAGACTAGTACATGAAATTGTGAGCTCGAAATGCATGTATTCAGTAACTCAGTTATCAACTGATCACGCAATTATCACCCAGAGTCACCCAGGCAAAAAAGACATCTCACAGTAATGCACTTGACAGTTGTCCATGATACCAAAATGCAAAACAGTCCCGGTCTCACAACTTTTTTTGTCAAGTCATCGTTGTATTCGTTCTATATCGTCTGCACGCAGTGTATACAATATGTCCAGTGTCACCCCAGTACCATCGAATGTCGGTAATACCTCGTCGGCCGCTGTATCCAACGATTCTAGGTCCCAAGAACCTGCGAGATATTATATCAACTCGCTAACGACAATAGAAGGCAACGTTATTCCCCTTGAGCCAGGACAAGTGACCGTTTTCGTTGGTCCAAATAATGCTGGGAAAACTACGGCGTTAAAAGAAATTCACTGGTTGATGTCGCAAACTTGTACCATAGGGCAACATATGCCAATCGGCGACCCTTGGGACGCTGATTACTTTCACCCTAAACTGTTTAAGGCTTACGATTATGGTTTCAATTAGGATCAACTGTTAAATTGGTTAGAAAAATGGTGCCATCAGTGCAATCCTGTCCCTTATCAGTTTGACGATAATATCGAGATCTCTCATCAAGGCAATACTTTCTCTCTACCCAAGAACACGCCACCAGCAGGTGAACCGAAGGATGCTATCGACAAGCACATCGGTACTTTAAGTTCACTTTTTAGTCAGTATCTCAGTTTCTCCGATCGGATTGACGCCTTAAGAATGAATGATGCTCACGATACATATAACGAAAAGCCGAAAACGGCTTTGCAGTATATTTATTCAAACAAAAAGAGATTGGAGCGGATTTCAGATGTTCTTGAAAAAATACTTGGATATAAACTCTGCATTAATCGTGAGGCTGGCAAATTCATTCGTCTGCATACTTATCATGGTAACCCTGGTCAGTATGAAGATATTAGAAAGTATTCATTAGTGGATGACCACGGTGATGGCTTGAAGGGTGTCGTTGGATTGCTTTTATCGATATTCGCTTCACCAAAATTGGTGCATTTAATCGATGAACCTGAAGTTTTTCTTCACCCACCTCAATCACGAGAGCTCGGTAAATTCATCTCCCGAACAGCAAAGGACAAGAACATCCAGTTTTTTCTTTCCACCCACGATATCAATTTCGTTCTGGGTCTGTTGGACGGTGGAGACAACGTAAATGTGATTCGAGTGACTCGCACTTTTGAACCTGGCTCCTCCACTGCTGCGCTTCACACGTTGAATGCAGAGCTCTTAAAGGAATCCTGGAATGACCCCTTGATCAAACACACAAGAGCTCTAAATGGATTGTTCTATGATCTTGTTGTTTTGTGCGAAGCCGATGGAGATTGTCTAATTTATTCGGAGGCCGCAAAGAGTTTCGAGAATGAGGGTCGTAGCATTTTGTACGTCCCCACATATGGAAAACAAAATTTTTATAAATATTACCGCATATTTATCAATGCCGGGGTACCACTGACAGTGATTGCTGATATCGATATTCTTCGACCGGATGATGGCAGAAAAAAGCATCCATTGCTGAGACTGCTTGACAAAGACCATACATTAATATGGAAACACATGTTGAAAATCAATAACATCGTTCTGGGAAAACGGATGGCAGAAACAGAAACCGATAGTGAGGTAGCTGATGTTCAGTTCGATCCGAAGCCAATTGGTTGGGAAGAAGTTAAACGGAATGGTTTGAAAGTGTTCAATGATCATGAAGAAGCGAAAATGATGGTGGACACCATAGAGCGTTTAAAGAATCAAAAGAAAGTAAAGATTTGTGTAGTAAAAGAAGGACAACTCGAATCCTTCTTCCCTATTGACGAATTGCATGGGCCAAGCTGGGTGATTCGATTCATGGAAGAGTTGCAGAAGGCGAGGAAGTCAACCATGGGTATGTCGGGTGAAAAGTTGAAGAATTCTGAATCTGGTACTTGTAGTAAGATGCGGAGAGGGTCGGAAACGCCAAGGCAAGAAAATGAGGGTACATCAGGTAAGAACTCAAAGAATTCGAAATCAGCCGGTATTGAGCCAGAAAAGGTGTTACTCGCATGGGAGAACATAATAGAATTTATGAAAGAAGTTCTCACTGAGGAAGAAGAGGCAAAGGTGGATCAAATTTGATTTACAAATCTATGATTTGGAAAGTCACCGAGACTAGGTCAATCGAGATACTATCCGGTATTGATGCGCTTTAGCATTGACATTGAATAGAGGTGATTTATGATAAATTAGAATCACGCTGCCATATTTTGTTTTACGATATATTATCAACTGTATATGTATTAATATTATTATTAAGTTTCATCTGTCTCTTGTCCACCACATTGTGTAATTGTGTAATGCAGTTCCGCGTTAACATTGTGTAACTGGCTAGTAAAGTTGGCAAGTTTGACAACAACATACAATCACTCCAACTTCTCAATATCTGATTCCTGTATATTTTTGTTGCAACAAGATAACCCATATCCTCACCTGCCTCAAGAGTCCTTGTCCATTTACATTGAAGTAAGCAACGAGATGCAGCCAGCAGCCGTCTACTCTCTATGGATTTATATGCCATCCATTTGCTTTAATAAATGTACGGTTATATTCACGTATTAACACATCAAAGATTGAAAGGAAATGGTACTCGATTATTAATGCTATCTATTGCATTGCTTCGCAATCATGCAGTCAAATGTTCCCTGTAATGTGACTCACCAAGTTTTTTTTTCAAGCCTTCGTGCGATTTGAGAAATAAATTCTGCTCACCATAACGTCCGCTCTATTACATAACATTCCGGTACAACAAGTAACATTTATAGCCCACGGGGGTGGATTTTTACAAGCCTCCAACGACAGTGCCGTCCATGCTTTCAGAACAGCGCCAGATTCTACCTAATTCATATTTAAAATCAATAATTAATCGTCAAGACTATTCTGACACGATGAAATATTGATATGAATTATCAGAGAACTTACTTGTTCTGGAGTGCAAGCCATTTTGTCAGTTCCACAGACTTTGTTATACTGCGCACAATATTCCAAATCTGTATCTCGAGGAGTTGGAATATTTCCAATACCAAAGTAACATTGCCCGGCAGAAGTAGGCATGGCTGCTGTGTTGGCCACACTTAAATTGGTTGCATTTGTGGTATTAAATGAGGAGGCCTGATTCATTTCTGTTGAATTATAGATTTTCAATAATGAAATTGCCGTATCGAAAATTAATGCCGGATGGGGATGGCAATCGGTTAACTGGCGTGAGTGACACGTTCCAACTATAATGCGCCTTTTTTAAGTAAATGACAACAAATCAATTATAACAGGACAATGTCATATTTATTGCTGACGTTCATTTTAACAGTCTAGTTGGAATGTGCCTATGTACGAATGTGCACGGATAAAAGAAAGAAAAGATAGAGATTTTATTTAATTGTGTGTCGTACATTGAAGGTTAAGGAAATGCTTACAATTTCCTATAAAAGTTTTTCTCTTTTTGTTTTTTCAATTCTATAAACTAAAGTAAAAATCATACAAAGCAAACCACATTCCTTTCACTTCCCGCATACGCCAATTAACGATTCATTTTCCTTCCTCTTTCCTCCGCCCCACCCTCTACACCATTCACGCCATTCGCCCCACCAACACTACTGGTCCTGGTTCTTTCTCTTCCCGCTACCGATCCGACCAATGATCTAGCAGGTTGTTCCAGTAATCCATAACTTAAGGACAAGTTTCGTCGGGCTAATAAGTACTTGTCGTCTACTTGAGCATTGTTGCGGCTGGTGAGGAGATGAGTGTGATCGTCGTATTGGTCTGGTTTAGCAGTTACGGAGGGGTCAGTGTCAGAGTCTAATGACAGCGAAGGTGAAGTTTGCGATGCTGGGGAAAGAATCACTGAAGTCGTTTTTGCGTGGGAGGGGTGGAGTGGAGGATGTCGAGATTTAATTGAAGAGGCATCTGAGGATTCGGCGCCATGTCGGGGAGGAGATGCAGGTCTTGATGGTTTTGGAGAAGTGTTTCGACGGGATAATAATGAAAGAGTGCCCATCGGTGAACCAGAGATCGATGGAGACATGGATCTCTTATTCAAATTTTGATTATTGTTGATTGCATTTGCCCTCGAACGATCATGACTGTCGAATTGGGTTTCTGGTGAGGTTGTGGATCCCGAAACAACAGGAACAGCGAGATTTCGAGTAGGTGGTGGCGTCAAAAATCCTTGTCCGTATTTAAATCTGGGCGATGATACAGATCCCATTGATTCATCGGTTTGATTAATGTCTTCTCCAGTTCCACCAATACTGAACTTTCGTGAACTCTGTCGCTTTGGCCCATTTTGTTGGGATCGTGATTGGTTACTGTACTCATCAATAGATGCGTATCTATCCATACCCAACTCATTATCGACACCAAACCCGTTAACTCCATTCTCGTCTCTTCCTCCAACAATCATGTCCTTCTGTGTATTTTTGAAGATAGAGTTAAACCATCCGCTCACAATCTTCACCGAATCCTTCGCTTCAGGTAAAAACATCATCAAATGCATAAAGGCATGGGAAACACCCTCCAAAATGGCAACTTCTGCAACATCGGTGTCACTAGGAGAATTGCTTAAATTTGCACCCAAAAATTTGTTATCCATCTGTCTTCGTTTCCATGCAAGTTTCTTGGCTTCTCGAAGACGGCCAGCGAAAACAACAGTATCATCGACCAACGGATCTTTCTCGCCAACCAAGAAATAAGTCTTTGGGAATTTTTCCAATATTTCATTTCGGGCAAGAACAGGTGACAAATGATAGTTTTGGTGCAGATTGACGCCGACCTGAGAGGGACCGAGGTACAGAAGTGCTAAAGCTCGCATTGTTTCAGGTGGTAACACACGACAGCTAAAGTAGGACATTCGAGAAGTCAACGCGAGAGGAGCGTGCGCCTGCTGGGAAGGTCGTCCGTGATGTGAAGGTGGTGGAACGTGAATTGCGTCTTGGTTTTTATCATAAATCGAGGGAGCCGGCGCAAAGGTATTCTGAATACCAGATTTGCCATAATCATCGAAAACGGAATGGGGTTTCTGAGTTCGAAGCGTTTGTAACGTGTTTGAGGCAATTTCGAAGAATGATTTTTTACGTTTTAACGACGGTGATTCCGAATCCTCATCTTCAATAACAATTCCCGTAGGAGTAGTGGGCGATTGTGGGACTTGATTCAGATACTGGGATGAGTGTAAATCCACAAGGGAATTGACAGCTTTGAGTGATTCAGTACGTAGTAAACGCATTTGAGTGGGTGGAATCCAACAAGCAAAATCAAAGTTGAGAAGTGGGTAAACAAGAATGAGTGCCGAGGGAGCAATGATAGGCGTAGGATTTTCGACAATACGGACAACGGTGCTAGCGGCTAGGTTACCTCCACTAATCCAATATGGTCAGCTGCGGTCTCAATTTCTTTGAGGTCTGGAAGGGAAATAGAATAATGAACTTACGCAGAATCACCAATGAGAGTGATTTTGATTGGCTCCTTTGGTTTTCGAATCTTCCTCGTCTGAACCTGATTATTGATTGTCTCTTCCACTTCAAAGTCCCTCCACCAGCCTTCTAACCCGATACATTCGCCATTTGTCTCTCTTATGAGTTTATAAATTTCAAAACATTCTTCTGCGGCGTATGGATACGGATACTCGGGGGCTTTCTTGTAATCGATACTCAAAATGGGTACGCCTTCATGTTGCTTGGCCCATAATGTTAGGTAATCTTCATGGCAAATGGGATCCATACAGACAAATCCACCGCCAGGACATTGCAAGATAAGTTTATCTGCTTTTGCGAATTGCTCAGGAGAGCCGTGGTAGTACAAGTAGACATTCGTGATTCGAGTCTCTGGTCTATCGGGATCGTAACCCCAAGCGCGGGTATTGCGTGGAATCTCGAGACGTTTGCCGAATGTTGTAATTTTAGGGATATCCATTCGACGAAGGAAGGTAAACAAGGGATGTTTTTGCTTTTCCCATGATGTTCGAAGGAGCTCGACAGTAGGAGTCATCCGAAGGCGTCGAACCTGAGAAGTTTGGAACTTGTGAGTATCCTTTCAGCAATTTTGTTACCAGAGTAGAACTTGCGCATACCTTCTCTTCTGCTTTGTCTGCAAAAACAAGATAATACAACGTAAAGACCAAACTAAAGAAATCCCTTAAAAACTTTGGTCTCAGTTTCATAGCCGTCCAAAATCCAGCATCAAGGGCGGTCATAATCCATGTAGCTCTATAAAAGTTTTTGCTGTAATATCTAGCAAAAGGTTCTGGGCCTGAATGGTATGCGATGGCAGCACAACTATATGTTAGCTCAGCCCTGAAGTAGAAGTTGGCCACAGACGCCGCACCGATGAGAATTGGAATAAGAAGTCGATTAAGTACGAACCGTTCATAAAGGTCAACAAACTCAGTTTCGAGAGAGTATATCCTGCCGTTAATGTGGCCAGTACAATTTGCCACGGAGCAAACCCCACTGATTTTGATTCAGGCGATGACGTTTGATTACCAAATTACCGAAATTGTCAGTCATTTTCCATGTGAAAATAATGAAATAAATATGCGAATTATTGCCATTGGAATGATGGATCCACATCGTCTAAAGTACAAGTGAATGACGGTACATACATAGCTTATCGTTCAACTTTCTGATCAAGGGACTAGGTGCATCTCGGTTATGATATCTTTTGAGAACATGTAAACTGTGGAAATGAATGTGAGATATAACAAAATCAGACACCTATATCATCTGAGCAAAAGAATTATAAGAAAGAGGTCGAACGTACGAAACTAGAGTGACGAGAATAGTCTGAAGTCGCTTCCAGGTAGATGAGGGTCTGCCGTAGAGATGATCCAAAGGCATTGAATGTGTTGTGCGATTGCGCTATCTGAGTAATAATAATTGTCGCTATAGTGTTCCAAGAGTTTTAAAGATATTGCTGCTTTTGTAGTGATTGTAGCGATGGAACAGAATGGGCCCAGTGGATAAAGCAGGGTTAAAATTCAACACACAGAGATGACGGAAATACACACAACGGCACTCAGAAAGACAATCACAGCATCAACTTACCAATGGTAGACAGATTATGATATCAGTCGTTGGGAATTTGGAATGTATATCCGAAAGTTTCCTTCTTCGATGCGGGGATGTCATGAATGCGTCGCCAACATGTTGAAATTGAAAATTGTCATGAGAGCAAGGACAATGAGGGCGCCTACAATCGAATCCACAATCGCTGTTTTTAGCAAAGTGGATGTAAAATTGAGGAGCACCCTTTATCTTTACAGAGTTTTATTCCTACAACATGATTCCTAGTCTTTTATAACACCGCAGATAATACTTGTATTGATTGATTGTCTTGAGGCCAAGTTTCCTTAGCTGATAGATAGCTAAGGCCATTGATAACATTCAATTGATTTTGTATTTTGTCGTCTTTCCATTTATGTAGAAGGCACAAATTTGTTAAAGGATAAAATCTGTTGGTTTTTTTTTAAAGAAATATTCTTTTATCACCAAAGCAAAGCGCAAATTGTGGCCAGCATTGAATTGCAGTATTCAGCAGATTACATCTATGATTATAAACCGAAATTCACCTATGCTAATAATCAAAGTACATATACAACACAATGATTTTTCATCTTTGAATGTCAATCGGTCACTTTGATCTTCTTACGGTTTAACTCCTGTTTAAAATGTTTTCAGGTGTTGTTCCATCGTCGCCTTATAACAATTTTCAATTCAACCTTAAATTAAACTCTCCTTCAACAGCGGCGGACTCGCATTACAGTTTGTACACTTGGTGTTTTTGATAGCCCAAATCCTTTAATAATCCTCCCACCTCACCTTGTGAATCAATCTGTCTTTCTCCTGCTATGTATCCAATCATTCTGGATGGAAATGTACAAATTAGTAGTAACATTAGTAATACTCTGTGGGACCAGACAATAAGAAAACTTGAGAATAAGATCAACACATACCCATCATTCCCACAAACCAGGACAATCGCATCATCGTCATTATCTGACGAAGGCAAGACTCGTTGAATCATGTCCTTTTGAACAAATCCAACACCATTTTCTTTAACCCAATCCTTCTCATTCTCCGGCGATTGTTCCACTGTGTAGTAAACTTTAAACCGATCAGGATAAGTCTCGGACAAATCGTCCAATTCCTTTTTCAGCAGTATATCGTCGTAGGACTTGTTGGCGTAAATCAGCGACAACTTTACATCGACTTTGGATTCACTGGAAAGCACATATTGAATCAACTGATAGAAAGGTGCTATACCAGTCCCTCCGGCAATCTAAAAAAGAAATCAATGGATCCATTAGAACGATAACCGATCAAGTTTTCGAGCTTCAACTGACCAAGGTCCAAGTCGGTCACCGCCAGAAAAAAAAGTTAGATCAGTAACGACAGAAATTTACCATTCCAATCTGTTTGAACTTGTCATCAAATGGCCAAGTAGTTAATGGTCCTCGAATTTCAATTTTATCCCCCACCTTTAGTCTATGCATCCATTTACTAGTTTCCCCATCAGGATACCGCTTCACAATAAACTCCATGACCCCATTTCCGGCGTCCGTTCTGATAGGCGTATATGGTCTGACAACCTGCATTGTATCGTTTTTAATATGCACATGAAACGGAATCTTTAATTCTGAATCGTCTTCTAGTTTGATTCGATTAGAAGGTGAAGTTAACCGAATGAATTTCGTATCCTTTGACACTAGCTCGACGGCCGTGACCGTCCATGGCACAAATTTGTAAGGCGTGAGAGTCGGTGCGTTGAAGGAGTTGTAGTAAGAATATAAATAATAAATTAAGGTGGTTGATCCGGTTGCAAGAGTTAGATTGTACAGAAGTGATCGAGATCGAGTTGAAGGGGAGTTAGATTTGGTTCCGGGATTGCTGGACGTTGAAAATGATAAGACGGATTTGGATAAACGGTAGATATGGAGTGGACGGCGGATACGAAATATTGAAAACATTTCTCAAAATTAGACTATAAAAAGGAAAGTATAATTTATGATTTAGAGATCGAAAGTCGACTTTTTCTCTTTCTGTTGCAGACCCTGGATCATGTATTGTCGCCATGTGGATCAGACTTAGATTGTTAAGCAATTAAAATTTGATATTTTAAACCCGATAAAATCAGATATACTTCGGATATTTTGACAATTCATCTATTTAAAGCATTCGTAAGATATGATGATTAATTCTAAATCATTGATGAAATTGCCATATCATTGAATCATGAATAAAAGCGAAAGAGACAGGAGGTGTTCTTGTACAGCCGCGAATTGGACATTTCAAAATTACGGTACATCCAGATCAACATTCAAATCTGAGATTACAAATAAAATAAAGTGTAAAAACACAATTCATTGAACAAGTGTTTTCTGATTAATTATATAATACTGTAAAACTACAATTTAACGATTCCGTCGTCTCCATCAAGTTCTTTTCAGTTTTTGGGATCCTTGCATAACTCACAATATTACTTTAGAACGGTTTCCCAGCAATTACATCGATTCTGCACCCAAAATTTTAATGAGCCGCACCGTCTCCGCGTTTATGACCGGCTTCGTTAGAGCCGTTAGCGTTAACGCTTGTACTCGTTGGATGACTTGCGGCTGTGGAACTTGGTTGTTTTGGAATAGAAGAGGGATAGAATCTTGTGTACATTTTGCTTGCGACGTGCAATACCGTGGCAGCGTCTGGACGATCGTCGGGGTTGGTTTGAATCATTGCCGCAACCAGGTTACGTAACTATTAGATATGGAAGGTAGTCGATTTCAATATTCAAGTGGTGAAAAGAACGGAAGAAAGAAGAACACAAGAAAGACTAAAACTGGTGTTATCAATCACTCTCTTGTATGACGTACCTCAGGACTATACGTATCCTCTCTCAAAGGAGGATAGTCGCATTTTTCAATTTTCTTGCATAATCCGTACAAATTCAATTTCTCGCCATAGAAAGGAGAATGAAGGGCGCACATTTCGTACAAAAGACATCCGAGTGACCACATGTCGGATTTGAAGTTGTATCCGATTTCGTGAATTCGTTCGGGGGACATGTAATAAGGGGTTCCGACTAGACTCGTGAATGTTCCAAATTGGCAATTTCCATAACATTTGAATCAGACATTCAATATTGTTAATTCATTTTCAATACTCTCAAATTAGAAGAGGACCAGTACCACAAAAGATGATTCGTACCTAAAGAGTGGGCATCCACCGTCTGGGGAGAAAAGAATCTGCCGAGACCCAAATCTCCGAGTTTAATGATTCCTTGCGAAGTAATAAACACATTAGCAGGTTTAATATCTCGATGCATCACTCTGCGAGAATGCATATGTGCCAATCCGTTACAAATTTGAACAAAGTATTTCCTACAATTCACCAATCAAATTCAGAGGGGCATGGATAAAAAGAGGGTTGGTGTTATTTGTGTTCCGGAGTTGAAATATAACCCAACGTATCATATTCTTACCAGACAGTCTTTTCTGGGATTAATTTCTCTTGCGTTTTGAAATGCCTAATAAGTTTGCCCAAGTCACCGGCATCGGCGATTTCCAAGATGATAATTAACTCGTTATCATTGATAAAAGATTCCAACAATCGAATAATATTGGGGTGATCAAGAGACTAGATGGTATGATATGTTGTTATGTGGCGGAAAAGAAATGATGTATAACGAGGAAAATGGAAAAAAAATGCGATTAGTTTGGTATGTGGCAAACTTTCAGAGAATGTTTTTCAAATTACCTTGAGTAAATCAATTTCTTTGATACAGTCGTTCCTGGCTTTTGCGTCCACCATTTCATTGAGCTAAATTGTGTTAAAAATTGTTAACGGCGAAAGAGGAATGCCCAAATACAGTCCGTTAGTGACAACGCTCGGAAGTCAAGGCACAACTCATGCGGCCCGTCAATTGTACGTTCACGGAGTTTGTGGTTTCGACTTAGACAAAGGCGAACAGGCGAACATATTATAATTGTGTATGCCACCAATATTCTCATATCCATTCAGGCAATAACTCTTTTGGCAATAACACAAAATGATGAGATGTCAAAAATAACAAACCTGAATTTTCTTCAACGCGACCACCGAGTTATCTAATGTATTACGGGCTTTATAAACCGTAGAAAACTGTCCTTTTCCAATCTTTTTTTCGACTAAAATATTGGCCAAAGTAAGTTTCGGTGCTGTATTGGAACTGGGGGTAGCGGTACTGTCGACTGGCATTTTCGCTGCTGGTGCTTTTGGTTTCAATTAACTGCGGGTGTGGAGTGAGAGAGTACTACGGTTTATAAGGTACTATTGACGTTGTATTTTATAGAATGTTTTCAAGAACTTGTAATTGATTTTTCGGAATATGTAATTTGTGATGGCTCGTACGAAACCGGTCACGGCTCAGGGCTGTCAGGAGACAAAGAGCTGTCGTAATGTCCGTGTTGTAACAAAGAGCAGAATTCAGAGGGGCGACTGAGGATAACAATTCAGGAGAGAAAGAATATTAGAAAATTCACAGAAAATGACAATTATAATTCAGAATTATGAGAACGCAAAATAGGCATTCAAATATTGGATGTCAGTTATTGCTACCACGACAGTGATATCTGGCCGAGCTGCGACAGATGCAAATGCGAATAAAGTCCGACTCACCTTTGCAAAATTCCTTTCAATAGGAACGATAAACTAGCAATAACAGATTAAAGAGCTTGTTCCTAAAATGGAGTCGGTTGAATAAAAACGGTTATTCCTTCGGAAGCCAATAATAATTGGGGACATTCGCTGGACATTCTCATTCCTGTCATCAAAATCCCAGTGTCGCGACTGCGAGTCGTCAAACGCCGCGTTAAGAATCAGTGATGGAAGAATCTACAATTATTTTATACCGGGCTTTCCAACTAAAGTACGTAGCCCATAGAACGATAGCTACAAGCATGTAAGCATTCATCTGAGACCTATTCAATTTGCATCATATCTACTTTATTGTGGTACAAGGTGTTTCTACTGTCGTAGTGTCTCATTCAGATCAGGGTGACGGTACAAGCGACAGATTCTGCAAAATCGTCATATACCAGCGGGCTGCTCATAAAATATTCTTTAGCGTAAAGATGCAAATGAATTCATATGTTTGCCTGCAAAAAGTAGAACCTATCCCGCATATATATACATGTTGCAATCGGATTGCCGAATTCCATCCGAGTAAGTTTATTGATATCAGTGATCAACCTTAACGGGCAAGAATAACATATCAATCCGGCTATTAATATTATGAAATATTTTTATGAGATATCAGTTGATGATCCCTCGTTCAGTCATGCGCTCCTTGAATTGGCAAGCATCAGGAATGTCAACCAGCTAGCAATGACGATGTGTATCAATTTTTCAGGACCACGGTACGAGTCTCGCCAAATTGGAAGTGTTGATGGATATTGGATTAAGGAAAGTCTGTGTCGAGTAGAAAGTTAAAACAATCCCTCACTGACAATGTAATTATTGCGACCGCAATTCGTTTCGTAGTTCCATTAACAGGGCACCTAATCTGTTGAGACCTTTGCCTTCACCGCCACCGTCGGCCCAATACTTGTCATTGGTAGTATGCTCAACTAATTTTGCATCACCAGTCTCGAGAAGAATTCGTCTCAGTTCCGGATGCTGTGTAAACTTTGCGCGAAGAGCTGTCTTCATGACCGCTAAATCGAGACTACCCTTGTCAGTTACCTGAAAGTCAGGATTGACATCGTCCCTCAACAGAAAGTACCTTCTTTTACCGACTCCCAATCATTTCGCAGAGGCAACGATCGTAATCGACCAGTGCGTGCAGCATCGCCAGGCGTTGGCAATTTCCGTATAATTTCGACGACATTCGGATCTCCCGTGAACTTTTGCGCTTTAATTGAAAATAAAAGGGGTGACATTAATTTATGAGTTTCCTCCAATGGTTTGTAACAGAATTGTATACCTTGGAAATAATGCTCCGTTGTTGGCCATTCAAGGCTGTCAATGATAATCGGAGCCGAATAAAAGTTGGAGAATTCACCAAACCGGTCCCCCGTTCCTGTCGAAAGGTCGTCAGTCTTTTCTATTAAAAGTAGACACTGCCTGGACGCAGAATACTTACTGTAAAAGTAGATGATGTTGTTTGTTCCGCTCATTACAAATGTTTTACCTAGTTTTTGGAAAATGTGAGGAATGCGGGCGACAGTTCCTTTTCCCTGCATTCCAATTTTTCATTGACAATGTCAATTTCGCGAGTGAGTCACAAAATGAGTTGTGTATCTTTCCGCAATGAGTATTTCTGATCTGTGATTCGCATGCATTTAGAATCAATTAGAATCAATAACAATGCTCAATAATTTATAGAAAATATACATTGTAAATACACAGTTGCCTACATGATTCAAATACCATGATTTGTGACGTCTTCAGCAATGTTCACGTGGTGCCGAAAACGGACATAGTAATGCAGAGTGGGAGCGACACTTCTGACTTTAATCCTGGTCTCGAACCTGAGTTGTATTAACTATCCTTAATATGAGTATCCGATATACATATGGTGGGTTTCTATTTAGTACGTTCTATAGTTGTCGACAGTCCTTTCAATGAATCTTCTCTCCCCATGTGTCATTTCTTCGGTATGTGCAGGTTAGAACGGGTCCGCAGCATGACTTCCACGAACGTCAATGCCGAAACTGTATGGATTCAGAAGCGGGGCATTAGAATATACATCGATCCGGTTATTCTCGTGATGTACCAGTCATCATTGTATATCTAGCACCGTCTGGAGTTGAATGCGGTTGACGAGGGCTGAATGAGTCGGAGATTGATTTATATCGAAAGCATGATCATCCTTATTGTGTGTGGATAACGCCGGTCGACTGTAATGGGCCAAGATATCAGGTAGGCAGGAAAGATAGGTGGATATCAAATATCGTTAAGGGCGAACGGCAAGGCAAACTTCACATTGTAAGAATGTCGGCGGATTCAAATATGCACATGTCGGACATTCCCAATCATCCCAAGATTGAGCGTAAGAATTTGTTGTGGACGATGGAACTTCGTTAGAATCTACTAGAATTGATGACGTTGCTGTCTCCAGCAGATTGAACGACTGTGGTTTTGACGGCCCGTTTCGGGAAGACGAGGAGGATGGTGGAGGGTTTGGTTCAACGTCAGAGTCTGAATCGAGTATTATCACCTCCGTTTTCTGATCCGATTTGATTTTCTTCCGTGTTTGATTCGAAATGCTCGGTTCTTCTCGTTTCCGATTGTGCTGTCCACTTGTATCTTTGGCTACTATACTCTTATACCCTTCTTTCCAGCTGACTATCTGGACATCGTCAGTCAACTCTTCTTGCCCTATATTGCCCTCCCCTGATAAATCACTCTCACCGCTGTTTCCACAGCTAATAGCATCTTTGGCACGTCTTTCTGCCGCCATCCGTGCGAGTTCTCTAATACCTAATCGCGTTTCCATCTCCTTGGTTATGCCATCTGATTTCCCTCCCAAACGTACTCCGCCTGGATTTATCATTAATTCATTCTGGATACGTCGTTTCTCGGCTGCGGCGAGAGCACGTCGTCGGGCTTCTTCAGGTGGGAGGTTATGCGAAACCCCTACACCGAGTCGTATCCCCTCGGATTCGAAACCTGAAAACAGAATTATACTTCAAATTCAAACAATCTCTGTAGAATTCAAAAAATAATTGACAAAAAAATAAGTATTACCATCGCCACTGAATCCAGAATCCACCAGCTTTTCGTATTCTTCCCATAACTGATCCAACAGGGCATAAAACTTTTGATCATGCGGCCCTTGGACTATGAGAATGAATCAGGCAATTATGTTATAAACAACTGTGGCATCTCGAAACTGTGACTTCTCGAATTGTCTTACCGATATGAACTAGTCTGAAAATAACGAGTCAGATAATTCGAGATCCTGGGTATAATTGTGCAGCAGACCACATACTCATGCAACATAGTACCGAGAATATCATTGAACTCTAAGAAAACTTTATCATCATAATGGGGTCTTAGGCGTATCATAATCTCTTGACCTCGGTTTTTATTCATTCCCAGTAAAGCGGAATTCTTGGGGTAAAACTCTCGTAACAGACCGACTTTCCAACCTCGGTTTTTCATGATCGGTTTCACCTGTTTGATGAACGATGAATTCAAATTTCTATAAATTATTATAACGTACAATTCAATGAGAATTACCATTGAAGCGACTTTACGTAACAGACGTAATGCCTCATCTTTGCGCTCCTTGCGAGCCAAGACTTTGATGTCTCGGAAGAAAGCATCGGACGGAGGCATAAGCGACACTTCTTCAATCACAGCAGAGATACGGGTCTTTATTGGGAATAAGAACGTTCCGATGGCATTGGGAATCTTAATAGTTAATTCCACACGACAAGAACGCGGAATTTGGATTGAACGAAAGTCCGCCAAAACCGGTCAATATGAGCCTGTCTCGAGGTCTAATTTACTAATCGCTGTATCCGACATCAAATCATAATGTATATCTGGATCTATTTCTATTCAATGTCACTAAGGTTGATTAATTGATATTACATCCATTAATTTTCCCGACATGAATTCTGTAATGTCTGCAGAACAGTCAATTCTCGTGACACAGCAAATAAGGTTGTCATGGCAACACCTTTGTTTTATTTACGAAATTCAATATAGGCTCTTAATTACTTTTTGCTCTTATCAACATTAACAGTAAAAATCAATTGAAAAATGGAACGCACTTATATCATGGTATGTTTATTGCGTATTGCAATTTTTTCTTGTATTTTCAAGCGATTTTCAATGATTGTTACGTCGTGCAGAGTCAGGTGTTAACTTCGATGAAAATTACAGGTCAAACCCGACGGTAAGACATTCCTTTAACCTCCGAAAAAGCGATATAGTATATTAATTGCAGAATCTCGGTTGATCCTACTGATATTACTATTTTATCGCGACTTGAATCGATAAATTTCGGATAATATCCCTCCTGGTTACTTTGTTTATAACCTCTAACAGGCGTCGCCCGTGGTATGTATTGTCTTATACTAATCTCCCTTCGTATAACGAGGAAAGTACTGAAAATTGCACCCTCTAGGTCTTGGTAAGTCACAGCTTATACTTTCATGACGATTCTTTTAGAGACGTCAATGTATCTTCGCGTCCTGGCACTAATATGTGCTCCTGATCCGTTTAGTTGGTGAAATCATCAAGAGATTCGAAACCCGTGGTTACAAACTCATTGCCCTCAAGATGGTCACCGTATGTTTTGCTTCTTTTTACCTCTCTTGACTATGCTCATTATGCAATGAAGATGTTTTCTGATTGGACCATGTATATAGCCCACCAAGCAACACTTGGAACAACACTATGCTGGTATGTTTCTGTTACCATTCTCTCAGCTCCGTGTCAGATTCAACTAAGTCAGTACTGACACTTCTTCTAGATCTCGCCAAGAAGCCTTTCTTCCCCGGTCTTATCAACTATATGATGATGGGTCCGGTTGTCGCCATGGTCTGGGAAGGCAAGAACGTCGTCAAAGTCGGCCGTGCCATGTTGGGAGCTACCAACCCTGTATGTTTTTATTAATTCGGGATATAAATCTCTACGGAAATTGACATGTGCTTGTTTGTAATATTCTAGCTTGACAGCGCCCCCGGTACCATCCGAGTAAGTAACCGGCATCTGCAGTCATGCCATAGTTATTAGATGTATCGCTCTTTCTCCGTTATTGAAAAACTGACGTTTTATTCAGGGTGATTATGCTATCGACGTCGGTCGCAACATCTGCCACGGTTCTGATGCCGTCGAATCTGCCGAAAAGGAAATCGCTTTGTGGTTCCCTGAGGTATTTTATCTACTTCTCGCTGTAACCTTTTCTTGTTGGCTTTGTAGCTACACTTGATGTTTCTATCCTCTCTGTATAATGGACTGCTTTAATTAATCCGTATTCTTGTTCTACTTCGATCCACAGGGCCTCCAAAAGTACGAACGTGCCACCGAAAAACTCATCTATGAATAAGTTTTTCCACCTTAGATTAAACTACAGTAAGGAGTGTAATGTAATAATGCGAGTTACTACATTTTTTTGAACTGAAAATAAAGTGATTCTTGTTATTCGCTCATAAGTTGCCTTTTCAGAATGGCTCTCTTCTTTCTTTCTTTCGTCTTAGTCGATACTTTACTCTACTGGTTCGTGAATACACGTTTACAATGTTGAATTCATGAATTTGTGTGTCATGCCGTTTTGTATGTTCTTTAGAGAACCTAAACGGCAAGAGCAGATTAAATATGTTTAAATTTGGCTAATCGATGTCTGAACTCAGCGAATTGTCGCGGTTCCATTCGGGATAACCGTGACCTCATTCATCTGGGCCAGCCTGGGAAGTTTCTATCGTTCTAATGACCATTTTGAATCGGCGTTTTGCGGAAAATATAATAAGCATTGCTGGGCATCTCATTAATAATGTCACATCCGGGCCAGTTCTTCCTCTTCGCTTCTCTTATCCCTCTTTGCGTAATTTGAATTCCTCAGAAAATTATGGTTTCTTTTAGCTTCTCATTTCAAGCATGAGCACAGAAAGTTTATCTTGCATTACAGTCCCCGTCGAAGACTATCCATACATTGGAGTCAGTTTTGTGTTGAGTGTGATACTTGCTATCGTTTTCGCCAAATATCAATTATCGCAGTCCAAGGCAGCGTCCGGAAATGCAAAACGCAAATTCACAATAGTTCAAAGGGTTTCGGCATTCACTTTTATAACAGGGGATATCTCTGTACTTCTGCAGTACATTATATATTGGGTGTATGAATGTAGGCATCCTCATTTGCATTGGTATTTGCAAACTATAGTTTGGCTTTCAAACGGAAGTGGTATTTGGTTGGCTGCGCTCCTCCAGGTAAAATAATTTGTGTTCGAGAATTCCCAATTGCAAACGTGCTTTAGGGAAACCTGTGCAGCTAATATTTTAACGTAGGTCATGCGAATTCAATTGATGGTCGGCTTAATACAAGACTCTCGACTTAAACCTATACCAGGAATTTTATTATCGATAACCACAGTGATACCCGCTTTCGGAATACTGTTATACTTGGTGGGGTCTCTCACGCTACTCTATTCTCCATTTGATCTCAATATTTGGATTTACATGCGGGCTTTCTCCCTGTTCTGCAATTATTCGCTTTCAGCATTCATGATGTTTTTTTGTATGTACTGTTTCTTGCGCCGTAATGCATTGCGGCTTCTCAAATATCATACTTGTTTTATATTTATTATCGCTTCGACTTGTAGGCGACTTTTATTTGATATATCTTATATTCAAAACCAAGGTATATAAGCTTTTTTACTTGTAGACGTTAACTGTTTACTAACATTTAGATAATTTTAGCAAAGGTTATATCAAATGTCCAATGCCTCTGCAATTCGATTGCAAAAAATTATTCTGTCCTCTATTATCATGACACTGATTATGGCACTCCTCGCGACTATCGTTTTCCTCATCATTAGTTCCTCCACAGATTTCACAACCAAAGCTTATTTTTGGCAAATTGCCATCTTAATGCTCCGAATCTATTTTTGTATAGCCGTAACCTACTTGCATTTTGTTCAGAAATTAGTGCGATCAACAAACACGAATTCCATGCTATCATTTGATTCATTGAAAGCAAAAAATTCGGCGAATGTTTCCAAGTCGGTATTGGATTCTGGAGCTCCGCGCGGAGGAGGAGATTCTGTGCCCTCTCATTCATGGTTATCGCGCACATCGCGAGCATTCTTATGGAGCAGGACAAACACAAATGCTGTCCGTGGTCCAGACAACCCATCATGGAGCTGGTTTTAACATAGAAAATATGTTATGAGCAATCATATATTCCATATGTTCTCCTGTTTGACTTCAGTGTCGAGAGATGGTTGCGTGGCTTAGTTAAATGAGTCTCAAGGCATAGCGACAAAGAGTATCCTGTACTATGTGATACAGACATTATAATAACATCGAATGAAAGCCAATAGACAAATATTCAATCATCTTCCCTATTAAAATACTGACATTATAATTATAATAATACATAGACCACAGAAATATAAATTCCGTTGTGGGTTTGGGTATATTCCAGGCTCAGCATCCTATGATTCAGGTCCTTCCTCAACTACCTCCATCTTGGGGCATGAGAGACTTGTACGATCGGACCTTTTAGATCCAACAAAACCAAATAAACTGCCGATTGACCACTTCGTATTTGTATGCTGTTTCCCTGAAGACCGTTTGTACGAACCCAAAGTAATGTTACGAGGTCCTCGTATCGTGTTGGCGCGTGCAAGGGGAACCAAGGTTTCTGGATCTACCGCGTCCGCAAAAATACTATAAATCTTTAATACCGGCGGGGTGAAAACATATTGAAGTTTGGCTGCAACCTGCAGTGAAGTGCTCGAAACGGAGGAGAGTTTTCTCTTCCGTTGAAGCTCCTGTCGCGCTGCTCGATGGATCTAAAAAAATGACGCAAATGTCAGAACAGCAGCATCCAAAATTATAATTCAAAATGTTTTACCTCAAGTAATATAGATAATATTTGCCATGGGATAAGTATTAATGGGACGAGCAAGAAGAATGCCAAAAATCTATACTTCACATATTCCACATCTTCAATAATTCCCCTAGCAATACGTGAACTGCCATATCCATCTGTCAAAGTAGTGTCACTTGCCATGAAATTTGTGGCTAAAATAGCCAATATACTGTTGAAGATAATTAATCGAAGCCAATTATCCAAACGCCTCAAACAAGGTTTCATGTATCCATGTTCAATCGTGAAAAACCAAACCACTAAAAATAGGTAAATGGTATTGATCTGATAAGAGAGCGGGCTTGATACTGGTAGAACGACTGATACCATGACAATCAATGCGCGTTTAATAATATCGTACGCTCCGTATAGGAAGAATTCTTCGCGAAATGATGTATAGAAGAAGCCGAATTGAACGAGGTGTCGAGGATCATTCAATTGGTTCTGTCGAGCAAATTTTAAGAGCACAAGAATAATAAAAAGCGGAATAAGTAGACCCCAGAAACAGAGAATCATGATAGCGATGATAGAAACGATGATGTGATTTCCGCGGAAGAAAACCACGTCTGCGGCTTCATAGAGGATAGTGCGACCTGCAACAGTTCTAAACCGTAGAACTCGCAGTGATTTCTCAAATATTGGCATGAATGTTAACATAAACAAATATGACATCCTAGACCCGAAAAATCCATGTAAACTGCGGCAAGTTTCGACTTCCTCCCGGCAATCCTTGGGAACAAGTTTAACGGCAATTCGCTGTAATGCCGGATAACGGGGAATGAGTCGAGAATAAATGAGGCAAAAGAGATACATGACACCCAAGCAGCCCCACAAAATGAAGGGAGCAAGAGCTTTGAATGCTAACTTGTCGAGGTTGTTGAATGGCAGAACACAAGTTGTCTGGGGCGCTCCAAATAATTGGTAGAAACTTTCAACATCAAATTGAAAGATGCCAAGAAATTTTGTAGATCTTCAAAGCGGAGTACGACAGATGCAAGTTGATAAAACAGCAGCTAAAAATGACGATATCATGAGTATTCAAATCCATTTGTGCATTGAATGCATAAAATTCCTACCAAATCTTGTTGAAAAACTGATCTTTTTGTTTTTCCGACAATTACCAAAATCAATGTCAACAAAAATGCCACAAAGAGGGGAATCAAGACGACGTGTGGTGGCACTCCATCATCGCACACATGACATTTGCCATTCCAGCTGTAAGACTGTGGTCATGTCAGTACGAATGTCTCAAAACCTGAACAAGTGGCATTAAACATACATTTGGAGCTATACACTTGGAACACAATGTACCAGTGTAGCCGGGCTCACATGCAGATTCGGCAGTACAGTTACCCGCGTTACAGCAATTCTCGCTGTCAAATTTGTACATGAGCTATCACAACAACAATGAAAAAAATGAGGCTTTCTACATACCAGTAATATAATTGAGGCATAACATCATCTGGATCAGGAACTTGCCAATAATGTGCAGCTGCATTGACTACGGAACCACCCGGACAGAGCCCACCTGTTACCCCGAAACAAATGGAACAATTTTCAGTATTCGGTGATTACTTTTGATGATATAACATAAAGCATGTACAGACCCAGAGGGCAGGGAAGGCATCTTGAATTGCTCCATCGGTTGTAAGTTCCGATAGCACATTTCACACAGAACGCTTCGCCATCAGGTGAGACTTTTAACTCAGTACCAGCAGGACAATCTAGAACCCGGTGCGGTCAGGCAAACTGAAATAACCTCCATAGAAAAAAATAAAAGATAGATACTCGCAGAAAAAGGCATAATTTCTTTCCATCTTCTTTCGTTTTCTTTTACCCACCATTTACCCACCAACAAGCAACATCATACGCAGACATGTTATCGTAAGCCATTAATGCCAACATTTGTGTCATTTCTGGGTATCGGAACATTAATTTGTGGTATTATAAATTAAAGTGCGGAGGTTACGAACCGAGTTCATTTAATTTAAACTTTTCGATTAAATTCGCAACTGGTTTTGAGTAATTGTACAGATCCGAGCGAACGAACTTTTTGATATATGCAGAACTAAGTCGCACGTTGAATTAGCTCTGATAATTAGTCGAGTCAAAATTTTAAAAAATTACCTGTATTCACAATCATATTTCTGTGAGAATGTAAAGTTAGTGACGGTAGAACCGATTTTAGAATATGAGATCAGTACATACTCCATCTTCTAATTTCGCCTCGCATTCTTCGCTCCATTCTAATGTAACATGTGTCAGAGAGAAAATATCTTAAACTGCGATGTGAACTTTTCTTACCAGGAAGCTGGACCCTAAAATTGAAAAACAACAGTTAATCTGTTTTCATCCCTGAAATAATGAATAAGAGCAATATCTACTTTGTTAATGAAATTCCGGACTTGTTGCTGAAAAATATGGAGTGGGGCGAATACATGTACTATTAAAGTGGTTCGAAATTAGCGTATTGATTTAAAAAGGCAGAAGCGATGATACCAACCCCAATCCAAGGTCTGCCTTCTGCGTGTCGTTGTTTTAAAGTGTCGAGAATATTTTGTTCAATGGGATCCCCGAGAACTATTCATCACGTTTATCAGTATATGTGAATGTAATATTTCCGATGTACACAGTTGAGAGATACCTTCAAGCTTCAATTTTAATCCCAGATTTGCAATAATTTGATCGTCGCGAGGAGACCTGTATAAAACGTGTCAGAATACATAATCACATCCTCAAGGCAAACTTCATGTACTTAAAGTAACATACCAATCAGAACCGGGAGAATGAAAAATGCCTAATGCTTTACTTGAATTCTGGTATTCCGCGGCGTAATATAGCGTGGCATTCAGACAATTTTGAACGGAAAATTGCGGAGACGTATCATTGCAATATGCAGAATTAATGTTGTTTTCAATCGCATTGGTTACATTTATTGAAATCCCGTTCGATGTAGAATTAAGCAATTCAGCAATCGTTTTGTTAGGGTTGAACAGAGATGCGGTTTCGGGGTATCGATATGCGGCGTAGGAATTCAGATCCTTAATGATATGCTTGTCAACAAGGGATACTATGCGGGTGCAATAATAAACCGGGCATTACTCTTTGAATAGCAAGCATCTCTGATGTGATGTACCTACGGACTCAAAGTTTAGAATTCTAAGCGAAATAAAATAAAGTGCCAGTCGATGTTTTCGCACCATCCTGTTTTGCCCACGTATCCTAATCATGCATAAGTCGAATTAGCGAAATTAAAAGAAAAAAACCACGAAGTGAAGAATTCATCATTGTACCTAATAATCCAGATGACGATATACCCCCAGGAACATCTTTTGATGTCGAGTGATCAATTAGATTGCTAATATTGAATAGTTTTGCGAGATATTAATGTATTTACCATCGTCTCTCTAATTTTATGAAATGCGGTAGCGTTCATTAATCATCTGATTTTCAGGTGCCAGAGAAAAGTGAAGTACATACTGCAATGTTCTCGTCCTTCATGTGCATTGCAAAAATTTGCGTGCTGTTAAACGTTGCTGACAAAAAACATATGAGGTAAATTCCAATTAGCATACCCAATTTTCTGCATCCGCGTCAACGTATCCTTCTCTCATGTAGTACGACCAATCCGCAATCGCTTCAATTTCGCTTCCATACGTTTGCTGTAACAAGAATGGTATTATACATCATATCTAATAATTATCCCAGTCATAATAACTGTTACCGCAAAATCCGCATAGACCTGGTGGAAATCCAAAATATTCGCTTTAACGCCGAGTACTTCTTGTATCAGGATGGCAAGAATGGCGTTCGTGATATGACTGGAGCCCCAACTTCGTACACCCAATTTAACTTGAGTAGAGTTGTCGAATTCTGATCGTAAGACAATAAATAGTAAGTACAGACAAGGCCTTCATCAGTACGAATGCTCATTACGGACAATAGTGGCAAATTGAGATTCGGAAATTTAACCGACAGGGGGGAATGTGGGAGAGCACACTGCGAATGGAGTATAGATAGATACATACCAATGCGACGATCCAAGCAAGTTTTGGTAGAAGTTTCATTCTGCAGAGGATGCAAAAACTGAGTGAAATTATCCATTCGCGATGGTTTTGGTGTCCATGGTCTCTCTTTACAGAGTGCTGTCGTCAAAACAGACCACAGCACTCCAATAACGAAGAAAAAGCGCATCTTAGTCGCAGTAATTCGCGAACTCGGTCGAGAAAAGGCGTGCCCTGGTGTGTCGTGATTCTATATTGCTGCGAGCGCAGGTTTTAATGTGACGGAAACACAGAAAAGTTGCAGGAATGGAAGTCATGGAACGCTGCCCCCACAAAGGAGTCATTTTCAATGAAATGTCTCCTCCAATGTCATGTCCTTCACCCTTTCTGGACCCACCCGTCGAAGCTCCCAGTTTTCACTTTTCTGACCTCAGTCCAACTGTAGAATTCTAACAGTTCCGCAACCTGTGATTGCTGCCTCCCTCCCAAATGAGGATAGGATGTGGCAGTTATATGGTGCTGAAGGTATGTAATACCTATGTAATACATCGGTTGCATTATAATAATTGATATTCAGTAAACATGGCGTCTGAACAACCTCAATTCGCCAACTACCGTGTAATGTTCAACACCCCGATACTATGACGGAATGAAAAAAGTCATGCAATACTATAGTATTGAATATGTACTATAGTTGTCTCAACTTCATCTATTTCGGTGACTCAAGAGAAGATAACGATGAAACGAATGATACCACTATCAACTTATCAATGCGCACCTTCTCAACCTTGAAATTCTCACCGTTTCTTCTCAACTCTACCAACCACAAATCTAACCATTACCTTCGCAACGACATCGCCTTCTGAATCAATTAATAGGCCTTCTACGTCGTTATTACCTTCTTCCAACTCTCTATATTCAGCTTTTCCTGTTATGAGGCCCCTAGCTTTCTTAAAGTACTCCGCTTCCAATTTAGTGACTATAGCACGATGTTGAGAAGTCAAATGAGTAAACAGCGCAATACCACACACTGTTTCCCCTAATAATGCAAGAGAACAAGCATGTATACTTCTGAATGGATTTCGCACAGAGCCGTGGTCCTGTTCAGTGTATTTTGCCCAAACAGTAAAGAGGCGGCAAGAGAAAAGTGAATCATCACTGAAATCGCAGAGATAGATCATTCTATAGTGTTTTTTGATAGCACTATCTATATTCCATACCTTGACATAAGCCAGACATTTGCCCTTTTCAACTTTGGTCACAACAACTCTGCCAGTTTTGGCAAACCCGTTTGCCTTACCCAACAGAAAATTGAACACTGAGACTCTGAATCCTCCAAAAATCCCCAATTTATTCCATATAGACAAGGGATGAGGATCCCTGAGAACTTTACGGATAGCGTAGAGTAAAGGCGAAACGATGAAAGCAGTAGCGAGCAATCCCTTTTTCGAAAACACGGATGAGAAGGCCGAGGAGAGGAATCTTGGCAATTCAACGTTTATGTATATTCTGGTCCGAGGCATTTGAGACATTATTGCTACTTTTACAGGGTAGCGGCAAATACAAATAGAGAAGGTATCAAAATGAAAAGTTCTTTTTTATATAGTTTACAATGTCCGGCGTCGGAACGGACTCTTTCGCGATACGGCAGGATTGAAAACTATACGCTGGATATATTTTGCTTGCATTGTTTGATAAACTAGCAGAATTAATATCGCTACATTCGCCCTTCTGTGTGTCAGCTTAATATCCAGAAGAATTTGTTGTAGTGATGTTTTCCTCACTCCAGCGATTGCAAGAGCGACAAGGTAAAACCGGCACTCCACGAATTGAATATTTGAACCAACTCCTTCGTCAGCTTCAATCGGCATCCACCTCAATTGGTACTGTATCTATTGGTACTCTGTTGTGTCTACTCTAAAGATTTCTTATTAAATGCTCGACGATATAGAATCCAAGTTGCAGGTTATTGCGAATCTTGCCAACTTTGCCTACGACCCAATAAACTATGACTACTTTAAACAACTCAATATAGTCGATCTATTTCTCGGTTTGTATATTGAATCTGATGAATTGGACTACTTCATGGAGTTGACCGAACACATATTACTTTCCATTACGTTTGCGCTTGATTAGACGTTCTGGATGACCCGCCATCAAAGGACAACCCTGCATTCGCCGAATTCGCATTGGGAGGGCTATGCAACCTTATCAACGGTAACTATCATATACATCGAGAATACTATTTGTGCATCTGCTTTGATGTTGGCAAAGGCTGGCTTGGTCAAATCAGATATGATCTAACACGAAACTTGTCCCCAGACCCTCGATTTTCTACCTATATTCTCTCAATCGACAATATTGCACTCATATCTCAGCAGCTTTCAAGCTCTAATGAAGAAACAGTATGTTCCGCATTGACGATACTGTATTACCTCAGTTGTGAACAGAAATCTTGCACTGGCCCGGAAGGCGAGCGAAAGAACGAGGTCGTAGACAAGGCGATTTTGAACAACGAGATGAAACGATTTTTAATCAATTTGAAAAAAGCAAAAAGTAATAGATTGAAGAATTTGGCGACAGTCTTCATTGAGGATTGTTTCGGTGAGAAATGAATATGTTGATTTCTGGTTCTGACTGAGTCTAAGGATGGATTTCACCAAGAAACTGATTTCTTTGGGTCTAACTGCAAATAACTTGAACCTGCTGGAAGTACTTCGATCTCGGTCACTGGGTGTATAGAATACTCTTTCGGTTCAAAAATCCTTGCGGCAGCGGCAGAGTTACGTCTGCGGCTCCTTTGAATCTCTGAATCACACGGCCGGGAGTATTATGGAGGAATATCATATTAAATGAAAATCAACTTTGGCCTCTATCATGGGACAAAGTGACGTTCAGCAATGTGTATTATAAGAATGAACAGTTGTAAGTAGAAGTGGGCGGGAACTATTATTGAATGATAAATTATGCCCATAACTTGCAAGTACTGTCCCTAATGTAATATGTATTGATAATAAACAATTATTCAGATAATAGTTTGAAGTTTCATATCTCTGACATTATAATGATCATTTCCTTGTTGAAACAAGGAACAAAGATTATGATTTTGCTCAGAATGCGTTTGACTTTAATTCCACTTGTAAACAGTGAAAATCCAATCCCTGTTCGCTCCACTCGAGTTTTACTACTGCTAGTTCGACGAGGAGGAGATTACTGCTTTGATACTTTCTATCAGCATTTGCTAAAGCATCTTATAGTCTGATACTTTGCTGTCCCATTCTTCCGAATTATCATCATCACAAGTCAACCGATCTAAATTTGACATCATCAAACCATGGCTCTCGTCCCAGATCATAAAACTCAAAAATACGACCGACAGCTGCGGTAAGAGTTTCCGCTCATTATTGGGATTCATATTCAAAAGTGGCAGCAAGTTCTAGAAACAAGCCAAATTGTTTCTCGATAGCTTCCTCTTTAGTTGTGGAGAATTGTATTACTTCGCGTTATGTTTTGGTTGAGCAGCAGCAGCCAAGAGTAATTTTATAGTTCAACACTGTTCAAGTATCTATAGTTTTATTGTTATTCTTCTATTCTGATGTAATATTTGCCAGTCTATGGGCTTCTACAGGACAGACGGCGCTTGAAATGGCCCGAGTGCTACTCATCAACGGTACAGCGACAGGAACCGAAATCTTGAAGAATCTCGTATTACCGGGTGTCGGATCATTTACTGTATTGGATAACACCAAAGTTGAAGTGGAAGATCTCGGCAACAATTTCTTTGTTCGTGCAGACGATCTAGGTCGTTCCAAAGCGGAAACAGTGACGGAATTGCTCTGTGAATTGAACGAGGACGTGGATGGTCAAGCAGTTGTGGAGGTTCGTCCTTACTATAAACTTGAGGTCTCTCAGACGAATGGAAAAATCTAACGGTAATGCATATAAAGGACCCAGTAGAACTGATCGAAAATAATCCATCATTTTTTTCATCTTTCACCCTAATCGTTGTGACTGGATTTTTATCGCCATCAGCTTTACTAAAATTATCGAAAATATGTGATACAAACACCCCCAAACCTATTCCGATGATTGTTGTTAGAACTTGTGGATTCGTCGGTTTATTTCGCACTGTCGTCAAAGAACACCCAGGTATGGTTTTCAGCCAAACTGGTTGCCATGTCATTTTGCTGACGTCTCGCTGCATTTTCAGTCGTTGAAACTCATCCTGAGAATGTTAAGGATTTGAGATTGGATGCGCCATGGCCAGAACTCATTGAATTTGTGAACAGTTTCCCCCAATTTGAAGCCATTGACTCGATGCAGTACAGTCACCTTCCATACGTTGTGATATTGTTGAGATACTTGCTCCAGTGGAGGCAGAAGGTTGGCGAACCCCTGTTCCCCAGTATCGATGAATTCCTATTAACTGAATGCACCCAGTATAACAAAAGTTTACCTGAAACTCGAGATGAAAAAGATTCATTCAGAAACCTTGTCAAGTCCGGCATTAGACAAGAAAAGGCGACGGATCTTGAAAACTGGAACGAAGCGGTGTCCAATGTTCACCGTGTCTTCTCTCGAACAATAGTTCCTTCAGACGTTACAAAACTATTTAATGACCCAAAGTGCAGCGAGGAAACCGATATATCCGGGTTAGATAACTTTTGGGTTATTGCGCGCGCAGTGAAATCTTTTGTTGAACATGAGGGTCAAGGATTTTTACCTTTGAGTGGAAAAGTGCCAGATATGAAAGCAGACACAGAAACTTTTGTCAAATTGCAAATGATGTATATCCTGCGCTCTATATTTGACGACGTATTCATACCGATTCAGCGCTAACTTTTCTTTATATAGATACCGTCAGAAAGCTCAATCAGACTTTGAATGTGTCAAGTCCAAAGTTCAAAAGTTGCTTTCTCAAACGTCCAAACCAACCGATACGATATCCGATGATGACATCCTCACATTCTGCAAAAACTCGCCATTTGTCACAGTCCTACGCATGAGTTCACTAGAAAGCGAGTATTCTGCCGGGGCTAAGCTGGGGGTCAAAATCGGTGCGTCGACTGCGTTTTCTGCCATTACCTCGACCATCGATTGAATACTCATAATTCGGTTTAGCTCGCAAATTAGAAAACCATGATAACCACGTTTCAATTTACGTTCTATTCCGTGCTGTTGATCTATTCTATGAGACGCACAAACGCTATCCTGGTACGTACCATTCGAGAACTAATGAAATTGACCTCTGGGCCTCACCGTACAAACTGTTCTGATCTTTTGTAGCTGCGCATGTAGATGAAATTGATACAGATACTCCGTTATTGAAGCGATCTGTGAACGAAGTCCTTAAAACTATGGATATACCACCCAATGCAGACACAGCTAGTGTACTAGATGAGTGGGTTCAAGAATTGTGCGTTCTTTCATAATCTCTACTCTTAAACTACACGAATTCTTACTCTTCTTATGTGATACGCTATATCTTTTAGCGCTCGTGCCGGTACCTCAGAATTACACAACATTGCAGCATTCTTTGGGGGTGTTGGATCTCAGGAGGTCATCAAGTTGATCACTCAACAGTACATTCCCGCGAGCAATACCTTTATTTTCAACGGTATTGATTCGACGACTGTGGAACTCGAAATGTGATACATTAATTTGATTCATAAATGTCATTGTAGAATATACAAATTTGTATTAATGTTCGAATGAATGTGACTTTTAAAATTCTTCCATCGCGGATTGTCAAAGATGGATCAACGTGGCTGACTCAATTAAGAAGTTAAAATCTGAATTTGAAACCATAATTTCAAGTCCAATTTTATTAGCAAACGATATTGAATCATCTGTACCGGATTCATACCCTCGACAATGTCGTCATTAAATGCAAAGAATAAATCAAAATCGTCATCTAAACCTCTTGAACCAGCAGGCAGTACCATCCGTGAAAAAAAGCAGCAGCAAGGAAAGCGAGTGTTTAAGCAAGCTTTTGATTCCCCATTTCAGATTAAATGGTAACTTTTCATTAATCTTTGTTGTATATTGATGTTTGGCCTGGATATATTCAAAATTTTGAGGACATCCAGAGTTCTTCAAGGCTTTACAGTCTTTTTTTTTGGGTCGTTCAATAGCTAATGTACTTTTATGCAAATGTCAATAGGCCATTGATTCCTCAACAAACTCAGGAAATTTTAATAGAGTGTTTAACAAAGTACGGTATTAGATTGTTTATTTTCTTGATTTCCTTCTAATTGAAGTAGGAAGAATTGACGATAATCTGGATGACTCCCTTAAATTTTGGTTCGTTTTACTAACTATACATGTTCTAATGAAGATTTATCACAGACCTGAAGGCTCAAAATATATCATTTCTTTCCAAAGATTCCCATACTTCAATCATTGCCGGTATTAACGGCGTCACAAAACTATTAGAAGATCGAATCAACTATCTTAATACAGATAACCAAGATGCCGCCATAACTGTGCCAGATATACCGGGTAGTGGGGTCCTAAGACATATTGTCTTTTTGTTTAGAGGAGAAGGTCAACCGAGTCATTTGTACAATCATATACCGCCGTTGGTCAATTTGTTGTGTCCGCCCGCTGTTGAAAATTCTGACAATAACGATCGGGAGTCTCTGTCTCTAGTCGAGAAATTTACAACACAAAGGACTGACAAGTCCGGCAAAGATGTTTTATGTTTAGCTTCCATTAACATTACAGGAGCTGAAAGCAGGATAGCGGCGGCTATGGGCATTAAAAGATGTGCATGCTTGGCCATTAAGGTAAGAGTCGATTTAACTTTTTCCATATATGGCGTTCTGAAGAGTGGCTATTAATTCTAACATTGTCTTCCTTATTAGGTACCCGGAGATTTTGGCCGCGAGCTGGAAATTAACCACGAAATTGATAAAGTACTGAGTGTGCTTGGGGGTATAGGACCTGTAGATATTCCATGGTTAAGGTCTGCAACAAGGTCGCTCGACGGGCAGTTGACGCCGAAACCAAAATTCTACCCGTTAGTTATCAATAACATTGAGACTACAGTTGGGCAAAAGAGATCTCGAAAGGAGAAGAAGATGGATAAAAAGGCAAAGAATTTGACGGAATCTGCGAAGATGCCTAGTAGTTCTGGTTGTAATAGTGGAACCGCACAAACTGTAGTTTTAGACAATGTAAGTCGTAAGCGCAACTCGGCGGATAGTGGGGCCATGAATGCTCTAGATGAATCTAAAAAGAAAAGACCGAAAATAGAAGGAGCATAATTTAATGGACATGCAATGATAAAGATATTGACATTTTTGGGTACAGATTGCGCGATTTATGCGAAAAAATATTTGGATACCACCAACTTATTTATTTCTATCAAGCTCATATCTTTCTTCCTGTAAAATATAGTTATTGATTGTAATTGTATCTGTATTTATATCTGTCGGTAACTTTAGGCTATGTCTGTCATCGCCGATGCTCCTCGATTTCCATGATTCCATCCTTCCTGAGCTGTCAACTCCCTCGCATGGAGTCTGGACACGGAGACCGCGACTCGCGACAATTCAAGTACAGTATCAAAATTTAGGAAGGGAATACTGGGGGGCAATCTTTGAGCAGTGTCAGTCTCAAATATTTTTAAGGAGAATATGACGAATTCCTACTCTTGCGTAGACTGTAGAGACTGATATATTTGCCAAAATTCGATATATTTATTTGCTATCTAACAGCGTCGCATCCATATTGTACCGCACCTGCCCGCCTTCGCGAATAACGACCAGAAAATGTTTTTATTAAGAAAGGCCGTCGTTATTTACGCATTGCTACTATGCATTTTTTCATTCACGAACGCATACCACAACCTCTCACGACCATGGTTTCTGCAGTCCAGCAAGAGTTTACCCTTTGCGACGAGACAAGATATTGTGGACACCATCCTCCTCGACAATGGCACCAGTTTCGTTTTGGCCGCTCAAAATGGAACAAAAAGTTTCAGTTTGTATAGACAACTTGGTCCAGATAGCGATATAGACTGTGTCAAATTAGAACTCAATGATACTTTTAGTTGGGCGTACGACAATACAAGGTTAGTTTTTTTTCTTTAATTCTACTAATAATGCGGTACGCCAACTTAAAGTTCACTTTGCGATATAGAAAATCGACATCTGTGAGTTTCACAATGCAAATGACGACCCAGACAATTTACATCGTATTCTTCAGCCAAAATCGCCTGGGAATTCGTTGGTTCTCTCCCATTGAATTCCAATGGAATTCGACTGCCACTATTTCGAATTCTAACATTAGGAGTCGTACAGTCCCCAATACAATCAATGATGCGTATGTTTTTATTATGTATTCTGTTAACTGCGAACCGTCGCCTTACGAGCTTAAAATATAGGAACATTGTTCTTAGTAGTCAAGACACTAGCCTTTATGTGGGGGTTCACAGTTTCAATTGTCCACCCAGTGCCGCCAATTGCACAGGCTATTCCTTGAATTCGTTTTCTTATTCCAGCAACAGCATGACTTGGTCGTATGATAATAGTGAAAGACTGCTTTCGGTCGAGCTCGATTGTCGAGAATGTCAATCAAAAGCCCGATTGATTGGTCCCTCGGAAATCCGTTATTTCGACTTAGTGGACAGGGCGTTTTCTTCTCCCTCGACTATTAGTCCATCCCAGCAAATTGGGCCGAACTCATACAAAGCATACAGTGATAATGGAGATACGTTCTATGCTTTCATGCTGCCAAATTCGACTGACCCGGGGAAAATGGCCGTTTATTTGCAACTAAACGACAGGAACGACAATTATGTGGACCAAGTCCAATTAGGACCTCCAGTGCCGCGATCTTTAGCGTCTCAACAAATCCGCATTGCTTTAAACGTGGAGTCTATAGTCATTGCCTTCACGACTGATAGGGGCTCTATACAGAATGACTGGGACGGCTTATACAATGCTAGTCTACAGGGGGATCAAGACACCAATCATGAAGTTGTTGTAATTGAAATTAGTAGAGCGAATTTCAAGCCATCTGCAATGTTGATATTTTCTACAAAAGGACGTGACAGAGTATCCTCTATCAATATTAGCCCCGATCGAATTATTACGATAATGGGAACGACTGAAGGTCACGTCTCCTCCCCTAGTACATCAACCGATCTGAACCTTAACAGAGCTTTCGTCGTCGCACAATTCCAACCATTCGGAATTGACAAGGTATCAAGCATATTAAATGGAGCCGACGTAGAAGAAGGCGAGGTCGTGGAGTCTACAAACTTCACCGTCACTTTCAAACCCATACCGTTGGGAATGTCTGTTAATGGCACTCCATCAGTTTATTTCGAAAATTTAAACTGTATGAGCATTATGTCAAACGCTACCACTATTATGGTTACTCCTCCTGTTTTGCACAGCGCCCCCAATCCTATTCGGTTTGTTGCAAGCCGTACGTATATAAAACCATTTGACTCAATTGTTCCGTATTCTAATGATGATACATTGTTTAGCATTCAAATTGTCTATTGAAATGTCTCATCTACCATATGCACCTAAGGTGGAACGTTACATTAGCCTTAAATTGCCGGTATTGACTGACATTATGCCGAAATCAGTTAGCAGTCGTACGTCAACTATTTTCAATACTTTTCTAAAGTTACTCCCTTTCCTGACACTATTCCATTCTGATGTGTTTATACAGTTGACAACAAGCACCTCAATCTCACACTGAATTACTTTGGATCTCTCTTTCTAAACTACCTAAGAATATTTGTAATATTCGACCGCCTCAATCAAGAGTATCGTTGTGAGAAACGTCCATCTCCAGATATTGACCTGCTTAATGCGAGCGGCACTACATTGCCGTGTTCTATAGGAGCAGTCCCTGTGGGAAAAGGGCGAATAATGTTGTCGTTCAATGATAATAATGTTTCTACAGACGTATCCGTCGATTTTGCCCCAACTGCGGCGGACATATCCATAAGTTTAACGGACTTGCGTGACCGCGATGTTACGTTAAGCTGCCGCTCCTTTGACATACCCTTCAACTCTTTGTATTATCATATACAGAATAATGTTTCAACGGCCGTTGCACAACTTAGACAGAATGATGCAGAAATTCCATTTGGTGCCAATACAAACCTTCAAACGCGGAATGTGTTTAAGATTCGCAGAAGTTCCCGCGATGTAGCTGGCGTTTTCGCAATTCCATGGCATTGCACTGGTGGGTGTGATTAAACAACCGAATAACAAACTGATATACTGAATTTCATTTTTAGACCCCCTCGATGAAGTCCAATCATCACCGGCGAAACTCGAAATAACGATGCCACCTATATTCAATTGCCAACCGAATCAAGCAGTTGATGATAACATAGTTTTAGATACTGCAAGATTAAATCTTAGGAATTTGAAGTACTTTTAATTTTACCGTTTGAAAATTCTTCTATTATTGTGAAACTAAACATATATTATCGTTTGACAGTATGTCGATTGTCTTCAGTTCAGTCCCCGATTTCGGTAGATTGATTGATCCCGAGAATCTCGATGCTAAGATTTCGGTGGGTACCCGTTATGACAAACCAAATATAAAATTTCGTGTCAACAAAGACGTACAATCGTAAGTTCCGCTTGCTTAATATTCGCAGTTGTGACACATATCGCTGATGCTGCACTTTTATGGCAAAGGTCACACCGCAACACTTCCGGAACATTTTCGTATTATGTAGAACAAAACGGATTACAGTCAGAAATGTGCAATGTTGTTTTCAGTATATCTTGTGCCCCGCGTTATCTCAATATATTCGACAATTCAACAGATGATCTATGCGTATGTATCAGTATGATATGAAGAAATTAGTTCAAGATAACTAACACGGATATATTACATTCTCAATCATTACCTCACTGATTATGGTTACAGGTTTTTTGCCCGACTGGCGCGAATTGCAGGTTTTGTCGGTTTTTCACTTCTGCTTTTCCATGTGAGTTACTAACGGTTGTCATAATTACACTTGACAGCTTTACCGGGAACTATCTCCCCTATGCGCAGAGTGGATTTTGGTAATTATTGGTCTATGTATTGGACTCACAAAATGGCAAGACTAAATTGCCTTGACCTTGTAGGAAAAGTGAAGAATCGAATGTTTATTTGCCATGCGTACCCGAGAGCGCTTGTCCCGGTGAACCGAGTAGAACATGTGTTGAGGGGCGCAAGGGGTACCGTTGCGGAGAGTGTGAGAGGAACTGGTACAAGTTGAACGATGAATGCCACAAGTGCAATAGTAATGTCACCGAAACCATACTCATCATTAGTGCCTGCATTATTGGCGGTGCGATTATCGTTGGACTTGTCCTTCGTTTGACGTCTGCTGGGCCTGGGTAAATATGCATATAATGCTTGACTAGTCATTAAGTTGCACCTAAAACAGTTCATCATGTAGATTGGGTTTTGCAACGATCACGATCAATTTCATCCAAATGATCATCGTCGTAAGAGATATCAAGCTTAACTGGACCCCCGAGTTCCATTTAGTTTTAAACACGATATCGTTTCTCAATTTTAATGTGGAGTTAACGAGTCCAGAATGCTTCATTCTCGATGAACCAATTAATTTTAGCTTAAAGCTTCGGTTGACTCTAGCCATTCCGATATTTCTGTTTGGAATCCTCGCTGTAATTGCGTTGTACAACTCGATGACGATGTTGCGATTGAGGAATAGATGTATGGCTGCGATTGCGAGACTGTTCAGATTTGCGTATACCAAGATGGACGAAGCGTCGATGCAAAGAAAACATACCGAAAGTGTTTACCTCGTTCTTCGAGGTTTCAATGCAATCATATTGTTCGTTTACGTCACGGTTGCATCCAAAGCCTTAGCGTGAGTTATGCTTGATTTTATGTCGATAGATGACAAGATTGGTAATGGTTTTGCTCCTAGATTCTTTGATTGCACCAAAATGAGCGATGGCAATTATTACTTAGGTGAGCTATTTTGGTGATGACTTGCATTCGATGTTGTAAAGGTAAAAGACTAATTATTCCTTGTAGATGCGGACCCTAGTTTGAGATGCAATGACGGAGAAGCCTGGCGCCAGTCTGATATGCCGATTGCACTGTTTGGTGTTATGTGAGTATTTTTCATTACCCTCTGATTGATAGTTAAGACAGAAACGGCCAATTGCTAATATTTGTGTCTAGATTTTATGTTATAGGAATACCTCTCTACTTTATGGTACAATTTAGTTTACTCTACCAAACTAAAAAAACCGGCCCATTCTGGACTCGAGCGAAACGAATTTGCATCGAACTGGTATCTCAGAACAGCTATATAAAACCACAATTTCAATACTTCTTGCTCATCCAGATTATACAAAAACTATTTGTCATCGCCGTTAAACAATTTTTCACAAGGTTCGCCTAATTTACTGAAGTTTGAATCTCATTCTCTCTGACTCACTATCTATTGCTGCGTATTCAGGTATGTCGCATTACAGATCGTGCTTACAATTGGTCTGGCTATGTTCGGCTATGCAATCTATAGTAAATACCACCCGTATGCATATGTATCCCTAAATTACCTAGAGATCCAGTCAGTATTGTCGTCTGCAATTATCCTTTCTCTCGGTCTTTTATTATATACCGATCAGTTCCCTGAGGAGAAGCACAAGATGATTCTAACGGCGCTATTACTCGCTATTATATTCGGATTTTTGTTGTCGGTTATCGTGGCGGCGGTATACGAGTTACATAAGGCCGGCTTGGAGCAATATGGCAGTCTAAGTAATGCTGTGACTGCTATCACAAGGAGTTTGACTGGTCGTAAGTCGACTGGAAAGCGTATTCGACCCAAACCTCCTAATCGTCTGGCGGGAACAAAGAAATCTGACGAGAGGGGAGATTCTTATGTCGCTTAGAACTGTAGTTGTTGCTGCCTGCCCTAAAAATTCATTGATAGTTGATAGAATGTCTAGATTTAATTTTCGGAAGTCATTGTCGGCTTCATATGTTGTATTGCATAAGTTCTTCTCCTGGATTAGTTTTTCTGAAATTACTGTATTTCTGTATGAATGTGTGCTATGATATACTAATTATTAGTTAACATCATGCTTTGATTATGAGTATACCTCACCTACTTTTATTTTACGATTACTATGTTAGCTGAGATGTGATGATTTGCCGTTGTCCAGCCAGTCTGACATGACCTGCCATGCAAGTCAAGACGCGACATGGATAAGGGGTGTCAATATGCTTAGGGGCATACAATTGACATTGTCCATTGGCTGAGACGAACAGTGAATGATATCCCATCACCCCATTGAATGAAACTAGTGTAAATAGATACATTTATTTCCATCCGAGAGTGCGTAAAACGGTATCCCACACTTCCGAAGGGTCAGCAACATGTCGGGTTTCATTCAACTTGTCATCCAGTTCGTGTTATTGTTGAACTTTTTCGGTCTTTCGAACGCATACCATAATCTCCCAAACCCATGGTTTCTGCATTCCAGCAAGAGTTTACCGTTCGCGACTAGAGAGCAAGTTGTGGAAACAGTATTTTTAGACAATGGCACCAGTTTCGCTCTCACCGCCCAAAATGGTACCAGAAATTTCGCCTTGTATAGACAACTTGGACCTGCTAGCAATATAGACCGTGCCAAACTAGCGCTAAGTAATACCACAAATTGGATATATGATGGCACTAGGTGCGTTTCTTTTCAGTGGTGGTTACCGCTCATCCGGTCGGCTCAATTTAACTTTGTTATTCGCTCATTAGAGTTTCCTCCGCGGTTTCATTCACAATTGAACCGACCAACCAAACGTTTTGTATCTTCTTTTTGAACAAAACCAATATCGGAGTTCAATGGTTCTCACCGGCTGAACTTCAATGGAATTCAAGCGCAACCATATCAAACACAAATTTGTGGACAGGCAATTCCTTCAAGTCCATCGATTATCCGTATGGCAAAATTTTTAGTATTAGGTTCAATCGCGACAAATTTACTGACGAAACTTTGATTTAGCAACATTGAGCTAAGTTGGAGGAACGCGGATATTTTCTTTGCAGTCTACAGTTTCAATTGTACAACAAACTCCTCGGCATGTACTGGGCACTTTATCAATCGGTTCTCTTATACCGGAAACTTCACAGTACAAAGTGCATACGTGAAATCGAATGTTGCTCACTCTATTGAATTCGATTGCCCGCAATGCCAAGCGAAAGCACGCATCATAAGCCCTGGCGAAATCAACTATGTTGCCTTATCGGACTTGTCTCTTGTCCTGGGTCCTACTGTAACTGAATCACAGCAAGTAGGACCGAATTCGGTCAGAGCGTATAGTAGTAATGGCGATACATTCTATGCTTTCATGCTGCCACACCCGTCTAATCCGGGAAAGGTCGCCGTTTATTTACAACAAAACAGTGGGACCGACAATTTCGTTGATCGAATCCAATTAGAACCTTCTATACCACAGTCACTGGCATCTCAAAGACTAGCAATAGCCGTAAATGTGAACTACATCGTCGTGGCATTCGTAACCGACAAAATATCTATACAGAGTAATTGGCACGGGGTATGGTACAACAGCGTACAGGGTGAACAAGATTCGAATATGGAAGTTGTTGTCGCTGAAATTAATAGAGCGAATTTTCTACCATCCGCAATGTTAATTTTCTCCACCAAGGGAAATGACACTGTAGTCAATGTAGATATTGGCCTCGATCGAAGAATCACAATAATGGGAACGACCGAAGGTCACGTCTCGTCGCCTAGTACATCTACTAACTTAAACATGAACGGAGCTTTCGTCGTTGCGAAATTCCAACCGTTTATTATCGACAAAGTATTGAGTGTTGTAACAGGAATAGACATTGAAGAGGGGGAGGTGGTAGATTCATCAAATTTCACAGTTACATTCAAACCAGTCCCACTAGGAATGTCGATTTATGATCATCCATCAGTTTACTTTGATACCTTACAATGTACGAGCAGTATGTTAAACACTACTACTCTGATTGTCACGCCGCCGATAATCCTAAATACGGCCAATGAAGCTCAATTTGTTGCCCGCGGTGCGTCATTCCTTCAAATTAAGCCTCCGCGTTCATCATATTAATACTATCTGTTATTAGCATTCAAACTGTCTATCGAAATGTCTATGCTACCTTACGCCCCTAAGGTTGAACGAATTATTGCTCATCAACTACCTGTAGTCATCGATATTATGCCGAAAACATTGAAAAGCGGTATGTTTGATTTCTCTCAAAGATCCATGTAAGTTTCCTTGTCTTAGTACTGAACGCTCTGATGCTTCATAGATGATACGATCAAAACACTCAATGTTACCATAAAATATCTTGGACCGCTCTATTTGAACTATTTGGCCATCTTTATCACATTCGATCAAATTCCGAACAAAAAATATGATTGTACGAAAAAGCCACCCAACAACATTCAACTTCTTAATGACAATGGTACGATTCTACCATGTTCAATTGGCGGAGTTGCTCCGGGGAGGGGACAATTCATTTTATCATTCAACAGTTTGAATGCTACGACGAATGTATTAGTTGATTTTTCCCCTAATGCCGACGATTTGAAGATTACTTTAAGCGATTTTCGTGACCGTGAAGTTATGCTGAACTGCCGTGCATTTGATGCATCCATGGATACTTTGATATTTCATGTTCAGAATAATCTGTCAACAACCATTGCTCAACTTCGACAACGGAATGATATACAAATTCCTGTTGGTGACGATACAATTCTTCCAAACCAAAACTCTTTCAAGGTACGCCGGAACTCCCCCGATGTTGCTGGAGTATTCCCGATTCCGTGGTATTGCGCAGGTTTGTGGTTTCTTACCTCCGAAAAGAACGGTTTCACGCTCAATATTTTCCCAGATTCCCTCGATATTGTCAAGTCAACTCCCGCTAAACTAGAAATAACATTCCTACCCGCTGCCAATTGCCAAATGAATCAAGCAGTCAAAAATATGTTTGTGTTGGACAACGTCAGATCAAACCTCACATATTTAAAGTATGTCTGCTATATTTGCCTAATTGTCGCTATTCCACCAATTGCTTACTTCCACTGGCGGGATATTGCAGTATGTCGATTGTTTTCAGAACGGTTCCAGAATTCGGAAAATTGATTGATTCACAAAATGCTGATATCTCATTATTGGCGGGTTCAATTTACGACAAACCCTCAGTGAAATATCGTGTCGATAAAACAATTCAATCGTCAGTATTTCTCAATTTATTCCAATTTATGGTCCACGTATCACTATGGCTCTAATTCTGCATGATCAATGCATACATGAATAGAGCGAGTTCTGGATCTTTTTCGTACCACGTAGAGCAGAACGGTCTACAGTCTGATATCTGCAATGTTGCCTTCACTATAGCTTGTGCTCCACTTTATCTTAATATTTTCGACAATTCAACTGATGCATTATGCGTACGTATTCATTTTGAGATGCAATAGATTCTAATGACACATATACTGATGACAAATCAACGTCGGTCAATTGTTTGCATGCTTGAATGCGACTACAGGTGCCATGCCCGGTTGGTGCAAATTGCGAGTTTGTTGTCGTTAATAACTTTTAATTGTGGTTGTGATTATGCATTTTTAACATTATTTACAATTTGCGCTTTATTAGCTATGACGGTACCCGCCAACCCTTTGCCGCTACTGGATATTGGTGACTTTTTTTTTTCTTCATGCGCATGATATCCAGATCACTGACATTTGAAACTACAGGAAAAGTGAAGATACAAATATTTACTTGCCCTGCGTCCCGGAGAGCGCTTGTCCAGGTGAAGAGAGTAGAATATGTAGAGAAGGATATAGAGGGTACCGTTGCGGAGAGTGTGAAAAAAAGTGGTACAAACTAAACGACGAATGCCACAAATGTAACGATAATGTCGCCGAAACAATTCTCATCGTTCTTGCTTGTATCATCGGTGGTGCTATAATCGTTGGATTCGTCCTTCGACTGACATCAACAGGACCTGGGTAACTAAAATTTCTTTTGTTATTCGTTTGTTAGTATTCTAACCTAGTCTGTGATATTTAGAATGGGTTTTGCCACAATTACAGTCAATTTCATCCAAATGATTATTGTGTTGAGAGATATCAAGCTTAACTGGACCCCCGAGTTCCATTTAGTTTTAAACTCTATCTCCTTTCTCAATTTTAACGTGGAGTTAACGAGTCCTGAATGCTTCATTCTCGATGAACCCATTAATTTTAGCTTAAAGCTCCGGTTGACATTAGCCATTCCGCTTCTTCTGTTCGGAATTTTGGCCGTAATCGCATTGTACAATTCAATGACGATTTTGCGATTAAAAAATCGATATGTGCCCGCGATTGCCAAAATATTGAAATTCAAGTTTGTAACACTGGATGAAGTTTCCATGCAGAAGAAACATACCGAAAGCGTGTTTCGTATCCTTCGAGGTTTTAATGCAATTTTGTTATTCGTTTATGTCACGGTTGCATCAAAATCCTTGGCGTAAGTTTTATGTACCTGCGCACACAAAATTGACGTTAGTACTAAACTCCCGATGCATAGATTTTTTGATTGCACCAAAATGAGCGATGGCAATTATTACCTAGGTCTGTAATCTTGCTTCAAATTTTCCTTCTTGGTTGCAGGGATAAGAGGTTAACCATTCCCTGTAGATGCGGACCCTAGTTTGAGATGCAACGAAGGAGAAGCTTGGCGCCAGGCTGATATGCCTATTGCGGTCCTCGGTGTCCTGTAAGTATCTTTTCACTTTTATTCGCCTTAGCGTTAGAAAAAAATATCAATCATTAACACTTGTACCCAGATTTTATGTCGTAGGAATTCCTATATATTTTTTGGTTCAATTTAGTCTACTTTACCAAACCCAGAAATCCGGTCCAACCTGGACTCGCGCAAAGGAAACTTGTAAAAAACTGGTTTCTCAAAACAGTTACATGAAGCCACAATTTCAATACTTCCTACTCGTCCAGATTATCCAGAAGCTTTTTGTCATTGTCGTGAAGCAATTTTTTACAAAGTTTGTGTGATTCATGTATATAATATCCCCAGGGAATCCTTATTTATCTTTTGCTCTCCCGCTTTTGTCTATATCTACAGCTACGTCGCCCTACAAATCGTTCTTACAATTGCTCTTGCGGTCTTCGGATATGGTGTTTACAGTAAATACCACCCATATGCGTACATGTCGCTTAATTACCTTGAGATCCAATCGGTGATTTCTTCCGCGATTATTCTTGCCCTTGGTCTGTTACTTTACACGAATCAATTTCCCCATGATGATCAAAAAATGGTGATAACAGCGCTATTACTCGCACTTGTATTCGGATTTTTATTGTCTGTTATCGTTGCCATAGTGCACGAGTTACATCAGGCTGGTAAGGAGAAGTATGGGAATTTGAGTAACGCTGTCACCGCAATGAAACAGACATTAAGAAGGGCTAGTTTAGTTGTGAAAACGACACGAACGAGCCCCCAGAGTCAAGTGGTTCGGCAAGCTGAAATTAAAGAATCCGAGGAAGCGGCAGATCCTTCTGTTGCTTAATGATGTTGTCCTTAAAGGTTAATATTATTATAATTAAATAAATTTTAGAATATTGAAAAATTTTGCAGGTTTATGTAATAATATTGCTTTAAAGCTATCTGCTATATTATTGTGATGTATTTACCCTATCTAATTACAAGACGTGAAAGTAAAGGTAATAGAAACTTTGAGATGCAAATATTATCAAAACAAAGTGAATTGATAATCAAGTTATGCACAAGAGGAATCAACCCTTCAGAGGTACAATCTGTCATTCATTTTTTGCTCAAGCTGAATGATAAAGCGACCGCAATTTCCTATGTAACCATTAACCAAGTATATTATATTACAAAGACATTGCGTAGGTTTTACTCTAAATTGTATCATGGATTAAATAGATTACCATACCCGAATTAAGGATATGTATGCTACCTTCTAGAACGCTATCTCACTAATCGCACTCTCCTATTTACACGACGGCGCATCTCAACATCACACATTAACATGATTTTTCATGGTTATCAGCATTCATGCCACCAAAATAACCTAATTCCTGACTTCTTGCATCTCTAATCGATTTCCCATTTCCATATCTTCACCGTGTTCATCCTCATCAGTGCCCACAGTGAGTTTGCTACCTCCTAAAACCTTGGCTCGGAGCCAATGCATAGACATTCCGAAAAAGTACGCCAGAAAGAAACCCACTACAAGTAGTGGATACATATAATTCGAAGCAGGTCTATTCCAGTCTAGGAAATTGTAAGCCCAACCGCTTCCGGTACCGTACCAAATCCAAACATAGAACCTATTTGTAAGGAGATCAAAATGAATAACGATCGAGAGTTGAGTGATAACGAATGGTTACAAACATATAAAATATTGCCAACGTTATCGTAGGTATCATCATTGGCCAGGTCATCGAAAGAGAACTTGTGGCAAAGTAAATGAAAATGACAACAAAATCTAGACCATGTCTCGCGAAATTGACAAAAGTCCTTAACGGTGTCGGTTGAGCCTCTGCAAGTAACACCCAATACACTATTAGTGATAAGTAATTTACATTGATCGATATGAAAATAGTAATTGAGTTTCACGGTCAGGCAAAAAATAGAGCGGTGAGACTACTTGTCAGGAGCAAAACGAATCGAGCCGATGAAAAGTCAATACCTAGCGGTACTAATAGATGATAAGGAAACGACGTCGAGTAAAGAAAAGTCGCAAAAAATCGAAGGAACCTCGCATTCTTTAGGTGCTTTGATGTCGGATCATTCCTGTAACGAGCGCTGATATAGAGCAACACCTGCACGTACACAAATACGGAAGTTCGAAATCAAAAATGGAATTGCGTTAGAATCAACTTGGAACTTAAAAATCGTATATATTCAGCGATGCAATATGTTTCTACAATGAAGACTTGAAAGGAAATCTATCTCTGGCGAGGAAAGAGATCCGCCGCCTTCTGTGGTGCGTCTGACTTACCCACGAAGTCACAATTAACCCAAAGAATGATAAATTGGTGAAGTATATGAATAGTCTTCCCCCTTCTCCATTGACCACGAAGACGAAGGGCAGACAAATTGTCAACCATAATGCTAAAAGTATTCTAACGAAGAGTACACTGGTTGGTGATAACCACGGCGAGGCAACTAAATCCCAAGATGGCAATGCTTGATAATAGAATTCCAACGAGAAGATTCGCTTCCAAAGAGGTACTTGCGTGGTCTGGGAGTTCGATTCGTCCATTGTCGAGATTATAAATTAAATAAATAGATAAATAAGCGATTTATACGACTTTTTGGTGTTTACAGAGTAAGCTTGAAGGTGGGAGAGAAAACCAGGGGAGGCATACACCTGCTATTGTTGTCTAAAATCTGTACCCTCGGCTCCGCTCACACTGGGTACTCAACCTCAGATCTCAGATGATAGCACTCACATTATATCACAACAATTGGGGGTAATCGCACTGAATACTTTTAGACGGGAATCAAGATATTGAAAATTGTGGAAAGTATCATCGCGGTCGCGAAATATGTGGCATAGATAGCATATAAATTCTTAAGGATCGGTAAAATTGGAATTCCAATAGTTTTATGAGGACATAATTCGCCATTCAAAAGTGATTTGAGATTGCTGTGGATTTTAGACGCCAGATCAAGTCCTCCCGAGGAATTAATACCCAATTATGTGTCGTCCAATGTAAACAGGAAACCAAGATTATTAGCCGTCAAGATAACCGTCAAGAATAGTTTCACACAGAGTGGGAGAATGAGATCAAGTAAGCATAAATCGTCAACAGATGATTTTACAGGGCTAAATACGTCTGATTTAATCAATTTGATCTTAAATGACAAAGTATAATCTATTGTTCTCCAATAAAAGATTTAGAGATTGAATCCAGCCTTGACCTGCAACGAAATACATTGTGTGGTAATGATATGATTTTTTGAAAAAGAACCGTTTCCAGTTCCACAATTCCGCGGATGAATTCCGTTGCGTCCTCGCGTCAGTTGTGCCGAAACAGAATGGAACGACACCAATAATAAAAATAATAAAAATAGCGCAACCCCGTCGCACCGCAGGAAGGGGATTCCTTCGCATCGCAATTAATCAAACAATTACGATCACATACCACAGACGACAATGAAACGCTGAGGGCCCTTATTTCCGCTCGACGACCACAGGACCCTGCTCTAGTCTTTATTGGTGAATCAATTGTCCATTATTATGTTGAGTGGTTTCATTTGCGCTTCTCGTTTATCCTCTGAAACTACTTGCCTGGATTCAATGTCATTAGCACGAGCGATATGAGCAGGGGCAAGTTTCGGTTCCATTGTTACAGTCATAGATCGACAAGGGATGTGGGGGTAAACTGTAATTGCTGCAGGAGAATAGAAACATGAACGGCTATATAAAAGTCCTGTGTAGTCACCATTTCGCAGTATTGCGTCTCGACCGGAACTTTAAACTTTTAGTTAAGAAAATTCAAATGCACTCTTCATCTTCGATAACCACACTTCTTGTTGTCGCTCTGGTCTCGTCTTCAGTTGCGGCTCCTATTGCGGCTCCGGAACCCTTCCTCGGTTGGGTTTTGGGTCTCGGCGGTGTTGCAGCTGGTATCGGCATCACTGGTCATGCTGCTCAAGACAAGCAGAGACATGCAAAGATGGACTGGGTTTCTCCTAATCAACAAACCGTCTGGCAGTGCGGTACCGTCGTTCCCATCAATGTCAACACATTCGGCTTTGGCAGTTTCTGGGTATGTATTCATATGCTTCTTGTCGTGTCGAAGATCAAAAAAAAAAGTTGAGGACAATTTTACTAATTAAAGCATGTTTTAAATTACAGGGTCTTTCCAACTCTAAAATCACTCTTATGGATTCAAACGGCGGATCATCCTCTCAAATTATGAGCCGTCCCCTCGCTGAATTCATCAAAGAAGAACGCACACTCGGAATCGGTCGCGCCAGAAACGGAAAAGGTTCTTATCAATGGCGCATTCCTTCCAACATCCAATCTGGACATTATTTGATGGAATTCGAATCCGCCAATGCATGGAACTGGGATAGAAGCAGAATTAGATTCACTAGTCCTGCCTTTGAAATTCAATGCGGACCCCGCCCTGGATCTGCCGAAGATAACGCTTCAAATTATCCTCCCAACCACCAAAAAGATCAACACATTCCTCCTCCTCCTCCTCCTCCTCCTTATAACGGCGGCCAACAGCCTCAAGATCAATACAAAGACAACAAACAACCGCCAGCATATGACGGCAAACAACCCGATAATCATCAAAACTACCAACCCGTTCCTCCTCCAGCTTACCCACCCAAAGACAACTATGTGCCACAGCAACAACAACAACAACCGAACTATCAAAAACCTGCTGACGTCTATGCTCCTAGAGATGCATATGTTCCAAAGCAATATTAAAATAATGAATTTCGTGAATGTGAATATGAATTAATAGGCCTAGTTAACAATGAATTGATTTTGTAATCTAAAATGCTACTTAACTAACCCGTAATAGAATAAATTGATATTTATAATACTTTATTAAATCTTTTAAATGAACAACGCAGTCCATCATTAAACTGCCTCGCACTTGTGTCCCGCGCATACTTGTTTACATTTTTCTCTTTCCATCATGCAAATGATTACAGTTATATTTAGCCGCCGGTCTGTACAAATAAATATTTTACACCTTATACAGATTAATTATCCTATATCTATACACATCACTATTGAAAACAATCATCTATTTCATTATAATTCAACAAACCAATATCCAAGTTCAGTTTTTCAAAGATCCATCTGTACGTCACTTCTACTTCCTGGTCGCCTTGTGTATCCTGTGATTGACTCTGACTTTCATTATCGTTCGTTTTTGGACTTTCCGTGTCCTCACAACCACGTTCGCATGTTTCGTAAGTTCGTTCTCCTTCTTCGTCATTGTATTCTTGATTCATACAGACTCGGTCATTGTTACCATTGAATGAGTCAAAGTATCCAAACCCGAACGACTCGGATTGCGTTCTACGATCCGATTGTTTTTGATTTTGTTCCTGAGCGTTTAGTTTCATTTGTTCCATGAGCCCAGATTGTTCCCAACGGGACCGCAATAATTCGGCGGCAGTTTGAGATGCGCTTTGCCACTTTTGAATGAGAGAGTCGACTTTGGAGGGTTCGTCCTGGTGTAGCCGTTCAAATTTGATTCGCGTCAGTTTGTGATGTAGTGGCATGACTCGACTTCTCACATACCAAGATGATAGAAACCAAAATAAATACAACGACAACAAGAGAGAGAAACATTACTTACGTTTTCATGATATGCTTGCACTAGTTTAGCATTCCGAACAAGATCGTTCAATTCTTTGAGTTCGGCATCGAGACTAGATTTCATGTCCACCCAGTACTTCAATTCAGGATACTTCTGCTGCAGTAGGATTGACTTGCTCGCATTCTTGTGAGCAGGAGAAACAAAGCGTCGACGAGGTTTCGATGGTAGTGATTTAGTGCTACTATGTTCTTTCTCCGACGCTGAATCGACCGCTGGAGTCACTGAAGATGCTGTAGCATTGGTTTCTGACGTGGTTGGAGTAACGGATTGAAGAGCTGGTGATTTGAATGGAGTTTTGAAGGATCTGGAGTATCTTGAGCGAGGAGCAGACAATGGCTTTTTGAAAGTATCTTTTGGAATGGAAGAAGGTACTTCTATCTGTATGTATTTAGTGTTTTCATCATGATCATTCCTATCAGACGATGTCGAACTAGACTTCTTGAGAGGAGATTTGAAAGGAGTCGTGAATTTTGAGAAGGTATGTAATTTCCTCTTCTTTAATGCTGGCTCTAAATGTGCTGAATCAGTCGTCGATGTATTTTCGTCCTGACGCATTCGTTCTGTATTATCGTCGTTATTTTTATGTTGTATCATGAATTCAATAAATATCCTGGATCCGTGGTGAATGATGCGAAGTGGAAAAATAAACAAAAGCAATGTCAACGAGAACGACATCATTGACGATACAATTTCAACATAAATCTTTTATCCGTCTCTTGTTGAAATATTGCTGGTCCTTCGCATCCTTATTATCACCATCGGTATTTTATTATCGCTGTAATTCCATCGTCCCATTTCGTCCGAGCATATTTGTGCTTCCATACGAGATCAAATCATCCAACTTTGCCCACTCATCTATCGGAAGCTATTCTCAAATGTCTAAAATGGACAACTTTCTCCCTGGATCCGCATCATTAGTCGACTGTGTAGATAGTATGTTGAGCTTGATATTATTGTGTTTGCATCTGTTTGACATCTCGTCACGATTTGCTTTGTGGCCTGGCCTTTGATCATGTCGTTAATTCTAACCACATAATTACTGACAATTCATTGATCAAACTATTCTTTGCGTCTGTCGCTGTACTCTATTTTATTTATTTCTTCTCGTCATAATGGCTCTCTATAGAAAGATTATTGGTAGTCTTGAGAGACGGGCGTAAACTAACAGGAATACTGCGATCGTATGATCAATTCGGTATGGACGACAATTCTCTTTCATATCTTTAATACGAGCAGACTCAAAGAGCATTCAAAGACTGATGCCATTTATAATCTTGAACTCGTTTTCTATTACTTTTTATTGCCCTCTATTCACCGATCTTTTTGTCATTTCATGTCCGATAATTTCCATCATCTTATACTTATAGCCAACCTCGTTTTACAAGATACAATAGAGAGGATATACGTTGGTGATGCGTACGGTGACATTCCAAGAGGTATATTCGTGATAAGAGGTGAAAACGTGGTGTTACTCGGTGAAATCGTTCGTATCCTGAGTTTTCTATTACCACTCTTACTTTCCTATCGCTATCTGTCCTTCATTCTTCTCTCCTTGAGGTAACCCCAAAGCTTTACTGAAACTGATTCTGATTCGATGTTTAACCCAACAGGACCCCGTAAAAGAAGAATCAACGAGTTCAACCCAACAAACGAGGGAACTACCGATTGAACAAATCTTAATCATGCAACGACAACAATTAGAGCAGAAAAGTAAATTGAATAAAAAAAGGAATAAAGTATTATTCGATAGAGGGTTTTCAACGGATTTCAATGAGTTCGATCTGTATTAAACATTTATCGGATATGATAATTTTTGGAGAGGAAGTGTAAAAAGTGCGTTACGAATCGTAAGCTCGGTTAAGGAGGATGGCGTTCGGTTTGAAAAAATAAGATGAGGCGGAACACTATTCTTTTGAATACCTTTTTTGGAAAGAATGGGATTGTGTTGCCTTCCGAGAGACTTTGAACTGCTTAGCGGTAAGGTGATAGAGACAACCCAGGTTTTGATTCTGAACATCTAGTAGTATCAATGATCGGTGTAATAAAACGATTTTGCATAGAATGAATGTGAGAACCGTTATTATATGTCAACGAGAACGCTGATAAATCTAGGTCTTGAAGCAATGCTAACTGTATGCGGCCGTTTGGACTAGTCTTCAATGCCGGGACCGGTGTGCGTACTGAATCAAAATGCAATGTTAGAGTATTAAGTTGGTTTTTCTTTTCATCGTTTTAATTACAAATCAAGCTCAGCAAAACACCGGGCTTAATTCTTGATTCTTTGGTTTTCATTACAAATGTATCTGCACTCTTCTGCTTATGTCACAATTAAACCCTTTGGTAAATCGTACAATCAAATATACACAACACTTCTTTTTCCACTAGTCTGTTTCTTGCTAGAATATATTACTTCTCAGCAGAAGCTTCCGACTTTTCCTCTTTCTTGTCGTCATCCTTCTTGGCAGCAGCATCATCTTTGGCTTTCTTTGCTGATCCTTCTTCGGGTTTCGAGTCAGCAGCGTCAGCGTCCGGTTTAGGTTGACTGGCATCGCCCTTCTTCTTTTTGCCTGAGGTCAAATCACTATTCCATTCTCTCGCTTCCTCGAATTTGGCTTTGAATTTCTGAGCGTCTATATTGATGATGTCAGTTAAACTTATCGTGAAACCGGGCCTGAAGATACGAGTCATGAGATATCGAGTAACGTACTTTCAGAGTTCGCAAATCGAATGGCCAATAGTTCTTGTTTGGCTTCACCATCGGCAAAGTCAGCAGCCACATTCCACACCCATGACCTGTCTGATCCCACGTTTGGTGATAGTTCCATGTCATCGGTAACTACACATAAGAGAGAATAACCATCAATTATACTTGTTTTCTGTCGCCGTAAATGTATTACAGATTCCAAGGATGAAAGTCAACATACGGTAGTGGTTGGCGCAAACTTTGTGTGTCTTCTCTCGTCTCATGACTAATCTAACTTTGGCATGTTCTTTGTGTAAAAGTAGACGAACATCTCCGGTTCCACGTTCTTTCCATTCATTATTTGTTTTATCGAAACGGAACATTTTGGAACGCCTGAGTATGATACAGACGAACGAGGGCACGTAATAGTATGGTGAGCACGATGCATGTCAGTTCAACTCATATCCGAGAAAGTTGCACTAGCAAGTCTAAACGTACATTTTGAATAGAACTTGTTCATCTTCTTCATGTGTCTTCACTTCAACTTGATCTAATTTAATGACCGGTTCAAAATGAACATCAGGGGATGCAACGACTTCTTCGGCCTATCCGAAGCCAGAATCGATCGGAAGTTCAAATTTGGATTGGCAAATCGTTATCGAATAGCGAATCATCGTTTTATCAGTGTTGAATGGAGAAGGATGATGTCGTAAAGAATAAATCGAATTTGACGAAATCGATCGTAAAACAACAAATCACAAACACGACAGCGCAAGACAACACAAAGAATTGAAAAGAAACATATAGAGAGACCATTAATTCCAAGACTTTATACACTTTGTGACTAGTCTGACCTCCATTGCACACTATCGCCTCCAAATTCTTCCCTCCTGACTTGCAATTCAACAGAGATCAACTGAATTCGACATTTCAACACAACGGGCCACGTCCCCATCCATCCAACAGCGGAATCCACACAAAGTATCCATCCATCCGATGGCAATCCATCTGCGACACCAAACAGCAGCTAGCGGCAACATACCCCGTCGTCGTGAGTCTCTGGCTTGGATGCTTCCTTGGGATCGGTCATTCTTCGTTATGCTATATCTTTTGTATTCTGCGTCTGCTTTGGATGTGATGACGCCGGCAAGGGAACGCCAGCGAATTAAACTCAACTGTGAACCTGGTGAACTGCCTGTGAACGGGAACTGTATGTATATCGATCTATACATCATATAGTATGGGAAATGATTTTTATTGTTGAAAGCACTTTGGCGAATTGATCGCAAAACAGTCTCAATGTATGTTACAAGCAGTAGAGATTGCATCGCACGCCCAGAGAAATTTAGAAAACTTAGGATAAATCCATGGCATCTGTATCTCTTGACTTTCCTTTGCCGCGGTTTTTGGCTTGAGCTTTAAACTCTTCAATCTTGGCCTTCAATTCCGTATCTAAATGTCAATAGCAAGATGCTCAAGTTAATGGCTGACTGATTCCATCTCGCAGATAAATTCTACGAAAGCTAAAAACAGTAAAACCCATAACACTTACTGTCTACAACCATTTCAATAGACAATGGCTGTCGATTAAACGGATCGTGCGTGTCACTCAGTAAATGGCTTTTAATCGTACTTCGATCAACCGTGACCCCCGAAGTCGGAAGTGTCACTGGATCCTCCATAAGAGTATACATTAACGGATCTAGTGGATATATGTTAACTCGAAAAGAACTTTCATACATAGATATCAAAGTAAAATAATTACCAAGGAATTCCTCTGGAATTTCTCCCAACTCTTCTTCATTCACCAACTCGGATTGAATTACTTGCTCGATTCGATCCACAAACGAAGCTAATTGACTTATATCGCTCTGTTGAAATAAAGATAAAGAATCCAATTAATCAAGGAGATTAAGAATGAAGGATATTTCGTTAATTAAACGCATTGTCATGCTGTTTGGCTCAAAAAACACCAAAAGACCCAAGAAAACTCAAAACTCACCGAACTCTTCATTCCAGTTTTAACCATAACACCTGCAGCTTTTTGAAACAACTCTTTTCGATACGATCTACCGTCTTTCGCTACAGACACAACAAATTCTTGTCGCGGCGACAAATGGAGGTATATATCAATCAATTCAGACAGTAATTGTTTCGGTTGGAATCGGTATTTCTCGGGATTTTTAACCTGATGGAGAGTCGCGTTCAAAGTTAAATTACTACCGAAACTAGAAACAAGAAAATAGCTGCGAAGACTATGATGACAAACCTTCAATTCAGTACATTTTGGACCAACCAACATATTCAAATTGTAATCCAACATAGCGACAAATCGATCAATGATTTCACCAGACAAGAATGGCTCGACAATCTCAGTCGTCAAGTAAGACAACAAATGAACGGTTTCATTTCCGAGAGACATATAAGATTGCGCTTGTCGCTCGCATTGTCTCAGGGTGGACTCTTTTTCGCTTCGGTATTGCTAAAAAAATTACAATGAACAATAGAAATACGTCAATCTCAAAATGTTAAAGCAATTAATGGGTGGAAAGGAAATAGCAAACCTGACTCTGACTCTGCCATTTCGCAACATCATCCATTTCAACTTGCAACTTGAAAATTTCACTCAACTTCTTCAAACTCTCATCCAACAGATACGTCGTATCATTAATCAACAAATTCACGAACCGAACAAACTTGCCCATTTCCATTCCCGTTCCTTTTTCTTTTGCTGCCTCTTTTTTGAACATTTCTTTGAACCAGGGGTCACTCCATACGCACTCAAAAATCTGGGAAATGTTGTAACGGATGTTGAATTTATCGTAGAATTGTGAGGACAGTCCAGTTTGTTCCACGTCAATCCAAAATGACATCAACGAGGAGATCAAGTACGATCGGGAAAGTTGATGGGTTGAAAAGACTGACGAAAATGGAGATTGGCTAGTTCGGGTAGGTAATGTAAAGTAAAACAATACCTACAATACCAGGAATTTAGAAACCCTAGTTAAACCAAGACACAGAAAACCTCGAAGACGAAACTACAATCTTACCTCGACTAACTTCGATTTCAAATAAGGATTTTTCACGAGCCCTGGATTCATTAAAATGACCATCGCCAAACTGACAAACTCATCCAACATAGTTATACCCAACGCACTGCGTAAAACAACATCGCCTTGATACCTCAACAAGAAGAGCCAAAATTCAACTACATCTTCCAACACCCATTCTGGCAACATCTTAAATCTCAGATTCTTATCTTGTATCTCCGCTCCGCTATCCACCTCCATACCGGTAGCAGATGTGGATCCGGAATCAGATGCCCCACTTGCGGAAGACGAGGAAGGCAACGGTAATACAAGTTTCGACTTGTCTTTTGGGTAATCAACGCCGTGATCTTTCGTAATTAGGCGAATTAATACCGTGACAACAAGATTATAGAATCTCATGACGTCGTTCAACAATTTTTCGTCTAAAAGTTGGGAATCGAGACAGAATTTTCGAGACGCCATCGCTTCGACCTGAGTTTTGACTCGGGCCAGCAAGGCTTCATTCATTGCTTGTTGCGGAGACTATCATGTATCGTATATGAACGGAATTGTCGACGATCAGAGCACAGAAAAACTTCAAAAACGGAAAAAAAATAATGACGCTAACCCCGGCCCAGGATGCCTTCTGAGCTTTCATCTTTTCATATTCTTTCATTATTTCACTCAGATCTCGTATAAATCCGGAGTATTGGGTAAAACATCTAACCAGACCGTAATGCATCAACGATAACGTAATATAAAATGAGTCCGACACAAAGTTGGCTGGCGTTTGAGCGAAGTGAGGATATAGAGAAATTAAAAAATGAACGTAAGTAGCTAGAATAGCAATAGTACTAGTAATCACACAAACCAGGCGATCCAGAAGTACTCTCTGATTTGGCGTAATACTTATCCGACTCTTCTTGCGTCGCGTTCATCTTTGTATCCTTTGATATGTCCAATCTTGAGGAATTGCGGAAGTAATCCAAGTCAATCAAGTGTATCTAGGAGCCACAACCATCAGTAAACTAAAGCAAGTGATAAATATAGCTCGAACAAAGGAATACTCTGCAAACCTTCCCAAACGGCGGATCCATGAACGGTTCACATAATTTCAACCCCACCACGCCGGTATTGATCATGAATCCGTCTCCACTGACTGTATTTCTATCAAATTGCATCATGCCTCTCTTTTCGTTCTTCTTCACCGACTCAGCGAAATAAAACAACACAGACTCCCGCACTTCGGGTGAAGTTTTGATGAGTGTGAATATAAGATTGTAGAGGTTGCTTTGCACCAAAGACAGTGATTGCCGGAGTGTAAGAACGCCGGAATTGTGATCGATCGCTGGTCGGTCGAGCGGTGAAGGGAAAATTGTCTGAGCGACAGACGGCTAGTACATCAATGTTAAAACACAACAGATCTTAAGAATACAGACAATCGACGCCGACTGAGGCACAAAGTACAAAGTGGAAACATAAATGAGCTTACATCTTCTTCAGGAAACACCGAAGTCCTTAAAAATGGGCCCAATATGGTAGCCACTTCGAACGCTCGAGGTGGCAATCCAGGTGGACAAAAGTTGGGTAAAGTTGTGAGAACTGCAGCGATGGGTTTAATGGAAATCAATCGCGACAGCACCTTCGGAAAAAAGCAACAACATTAAATATAAATTATTTTTAAGATTAAAGTCGAAATTGATTAACTGACCCTGAAGACGCTCATCCAGTCTTTCAATATCCCTTTTGTCCTCATTTCCGAGCACAATCCATTGATAACCCCTCGTAGCATTTCATCTAAACCTTCACTTTCGAATCTACCTGCGATCTCATTCAAAAAATCGTCCGGGACACCGTTTTCTCCGTCGGGATCGTTACTGAGGAGCAAGGGTAACATCACCGACGACCCTAATTCCTGAATCTTTTGCGCTTGAGGGAACATATCTGGCATTTGGAGGACTAATCCAGCGTAAGAAACAATAAGAGACCGGGTGTGATCGAGAATTGGAATACGTTCGGCTAGTGTAGATGAATCCTAATCAAAAGATGCAACACATAATTTATTAAACCTCCGATTGATGAAAGCCAATTTCGCAAGACGAGGTTGGTTGGATCCCATACCTTGATTCTGCTACTTACGCCCCGTTTCACATCAACACATCGTTTCCAGCATCCCAACAAGTATTCGAATAAGGAGGGTTGTCCATCCTGAGAATTTTCAGGTAACGATAAACGCGACAGCAAGACTCGATCGACAAGAGACTGCGTAATCAAGGGTAGTCCAGTGGTTGGGTGGTAATAGACTAAAATAATGTCAACGATTTGAAATTAAAAATCTTAGTAGCGATTTTGTAAAACCAAGTTGTACTAGTCCCTCGTCAAATTTGCTGGATACATCTTCAGCCACCGAAGCAGTTGGACCGATTCAAATGCACAACGACGAGAGGGGAATACAAACCGTCACCACCACCTCCTCTTTCTCCATCTATTTCTTCTGTCAGATCTTTCAAGTATACCACCCCATTTCCTTGACCCTCTGGTACCAATGAAACCATTAATATGCGACCAACTGCATCATTTTGCCATTCTTCGGGAGTCCTCTTTGGTTTTGGAGTTCCGGACGACGAAGGGGTGGGAGTAGATGTCGACTTGTCGTTGAAAATGTCGGAGGATGACGATTTTGCGGAAACTGAGGTAGAAATTGAAGAAGGAACAGTTGATTTTGAACTCGATATAGCTGAAGATGACGTGGCAGTAGCTGTTGGCGTGGATTGTGCAGCTGATGAAGAAACTGCCGATGAAGACGATGGCGATAGCTTCTGAAATGGGTTTTGAGAGATTGATTGCTGAGAAACGGTAGATGGGTTGTTTGAAGCCGATTCGGCAGATGAGGACGACGAAGCAGGTGCGGCCGATGTATTCGATGAGGATAATTTGGCTAGTCTCTTGGCCCTAATCTGATATTATTTTATAGTCATGAAAACAAATACAATCAGTAAGACTATAGTCTAGACGATACCGATTAAAAGTAGGTTGAAATCGCAACAGTACGAACCTTGTCAGCGTCGGAGAGCGGTTCCATCGTCCGTATTTTATTACGAGTATCACTGAAACTGAATTAAACAATAGAATATACGTCGCAGTATATAGATAAAACTATCGCTGTATAATCTGATACTGTGCTTTCGAGGATGATGGATTTATTTTGTAAAGCGAGTTCAATGGTTTAAAAGTTCCATGTTCAAGTACGCGGAATTAAATTAAAATCAGAACTGACCAAAAAGGTGATGATGGTTTTGTATTTATATCCATACGAACAACCACATATATAGACATCTAATACAACATAGTGGAAGAGTTAGATTTTGTCAACATGTCCGCTCACACTCTTGCCCTTCAATCCTTCTAAGCCCTCCCCTCCGTAACTCACAAGGGGACTAATCTCTACATCGTTTTCAACCTTTCCGCCGACTTTCTCTACCCATTCCTTGCAAACTCTATATATATCAGCCCGACAAGTCTCTTCAGAATCATTATTACTTCCTTTCTTGTTCTTCAATGGCGAAAATTCGTGCTTTCTATCGACCTCCAACACTGCAAGATTCTTGCAGAAAGGGAACACATCAAAGACGAACAATTCTAACTTAATACCGTTGGGAATTTCTGGTTTGAACGGTTCCCCGGTAGAGTAATCAACAGTAGGAATCTTCTTTCTAGCGATATGGTAAGGCAATTTGTTTTCGAATTCTTCTGTCGAAATGTGTTTTAAAAAGTCTAAGCTGTAGTAATGGTTGGCGATGTTTCCGGCTCTGTAGATTAATGTGCCATCTGGATTACGTTCTTCTGCCATGACAGGTGGAATCTCAGAGTATTCTACTACACCGAATTCACCGTTTCGCTTACAAATGATTCCGACAGGTTCGAGTGGTTCCGTTTTTCTCACTACTTTGGCACCACATTCAGCTTGAGATTGAATGCAGTATCCGATGAAAACAGGATCAGCAACTCGAACAAGAATGTTGTCAACACAGTAAAGGTGGATATGCTTGATTTTCAAGGACGTCAGTTTAGTGAGTGGAGTCTCTTTTGAGTTGGGAGAGAGCGGAGATCGTAAAGCAGAATAAATGCCGCCATTACCGTCGGGGGAAAGCGCGAGCTGCAATGCAGAGTTGTCAACCATGAGATCAGATTAAACATTCAGATCAAAAGATGTTTAGCATCATAAAGAACTCACAGATTGTTTGTTTTCCAAGAACATTTGCCCTGAGAGAGTCATGGCGGGAAGAGTACCTGAAAGTTTACAAAATGACGGTAAGAAACCATGTCTGATCCCAGTATCATAGCGATAAACAGAGCTACAGATTGTCGAAACACCAGAAGCGCGACAGGGATAGCACAAACCTTGCTCAAAGAATACAACATTCTCCTTTTTCAAGCCAAAATAATTGTTTCCTTCAAAGAACTTCTCGGTGTCCTTTCTAGTAGGTCCACTGACCATAACAAACCAAGGAATGACAACGGCTTTCCCATCTTTGTTCCGTTGCTCCGCAATTTTTTGCAATTTGATAATACGTTCCCCTTGAATTTGGAACAAACTTTTATGGCTATGCAATCCGACATCATAACATCCTTTCGGTGCGGATGAGCCGAGTCTCGTTCCTTGTCCACCTGCGAGAAGAATCACGGCAACAGAGTTGGATTGAATGGCGGCAAGACCAGTTTCATACCACTGTTGAACTTTAGATTGCGCGGCATCGATAGTTGTATCGAACGAGGAAGTTGGGAGCGGCTCAATCTTGAGGTTGGCGGGGTCGATTGGAGGTGTGGACATTGCTGTATTTGTTTTTATTCACCATATAGATAAACAGCTAGTTAATAACACATGCGACGGCAAATTTTTGACGTTGTGTTCATCGTGCCTAAATCAGACGTCACCAATTCACAACAAAACTTTATCTAGAAGTTTGACCTCAAACGTATTGAATGAATACAAACCCTTCTCAAAAATACGATTCACTCTATGGGGATCAACGGAAGCGAGTTGTCCCAAAAGCTCCTCCTTCTGACTGGCGGAAAGCGAATCGTAAAACGTGAAAACATGGTCCTGTTTGGCATCTTTGTACAGAGCATGGAGTTTTTCGTATGACTGCGACATCTTTGACTTATAATGTGCTGAATTCTAAGGCAATGAGAGTATATAAAGAAGCAATATTTCCAAATGTGTCCAATATATAATTCGATGGATGCGGAAAGAACGCCCTGTTCAGTCAATTTGGAAGGAAGGGCGTCACCCTGTACCGTTGTCCCACTGGGATAAATTAATGATTATATTATATTTCATTTTTTATTTTGATCATTATTAGTGATTACTCTATAACTGAGCAATGCAACTGATGTAAACTAGTCATATAAAGTACTGTTTGAATAATTCATTTGTTTTTCGGCCAATTTAGAAGTGGACGCCGCGAAATCTCTTTGATTCATCCAAACTGCGATATGCCAAATTCTATTCTCATAATCAAATCAAATGGTCGAAATATAACTTGAGCTAATAAAACCATCAGATATTTAATTCAAATCGTGATTTATTTATTCCTCATTCGCAAATCTTTGCCTTTACTTTCCATACCGCCTGTTTCTTCAATGACGTCATCGCTTGTTGCGACCTCTGTGTCCGTCGTCTGTCCCCAAAATTCAAATCTCTCCTCACACAAATTCTTTTCTTTGATGTTTCTTCCGGACAACAAGCAATTTGAGTCCTTCTGCAATTCCAATTTAATCAGATCTGAAAAATTAAAATGTCAGATATCAATGAAGACAGGTTGAATGGGATTTACACGATTATCGGTGGTCTTTTCATCTTTTTGGGACTACTAGGGCATTATCTCCGAAAGTATGTCTACATCAGCGACGCAATTTTCGCTGTTAGTATCGGCATTGTTATTGGTCCCATTGGGGCCGGCTTGATATTCAGTCATTCCGACTTGATTGGAACAAATTTTTCTTGGTTGCGAGAGTTGACTAGACTTTCGATCGCCCTTCAACTGATGAGCTCGGGCCTTCAGCTGCCAAAGACTTGGTGGAATGGAGAAGCCGAAGATGGAAAAAGAAATTACGGTGGGTGGAAAGCGATTGCAGTATTTGTTGGATTAGGTAATTAGATAACTGCAATACTTTCAATCCTCATTGCCTCCAGCGATTAATTGTAATCTATTCTCCCTTGTGCCGGTCAACCCAGTTATGCCGCTCATGTGGATGTCATCGGCAGCCTACGCTTTCGCTTTCCTCCATCCATATATCGACTGGCTATCGGCACTAGTTGTTGGGGCTTGCGTCACTCCGACGGATCCAGTCCTTTCATCCTCGATCGTCAGAGGTCGATTCGCAAGGAACCATATTCCTGCTTCAATGCGTAACCTGCTGCAAGCCGAAAGTAGCATAAATGATGGAGCTGCATACCCAATGGTCTTCTTGGGAATCTTCTTGGTCAAAGCTGGTCAAGGTGAGTACAGCTTTGGGCATGCTTGGGCGAAATGGTTTTACTGGGTTTGGGCATATCAGGTTTGTCCACTATTTAAAGAATTACACGACTATCTCTTAGAACTGAATATCTTCAATTTTTTTTCGTAGATTCTGCTGTCTTGCCTTGTGGCGTATGTGCTCGGATTTTTAGCAGCTCGAGCATACGAGATTGCCGAGAAACATAAAACGATCGATAATGCAACCTTCTTAGTGTACACTATCGCACTATCATTTCTAGTTTTATCTGTCATCGGATTAATGGGTAGGCTTATTATTTCAATCTAATCCTGATAGTTTTGATCTTGTGCAGTTAATCACGGACTTAAAAATTTAAAGGCGGCAACGATATTCTCGGGGTATTCGTGGCATCATTATCATTTACATTCAATAGTACCACTTCCTCATTCCGCACACTACACGATGAGCACAAAGTTCAAGAAGCCATTGATTTATTCACCGTTGTAATATTCTTTGTTTACTTCGGAACCATCATTCCCTGGAATGGATTTGGAGAATTGGGTGTCGGGAAATTATCAATTTTTAGCGCGTTTGTCATTGCTTCTGGGTTGAGAAGAATTCCTCAGGTGTTCATTTGTGGTGTCATGCCAAAAATTGGATTTCATGGATGGATGAAAAACGGTTGTTGTAATTGGAAGCAAGGTTTATTTGTCGGTTGGTTTGGTCCAGTCGGAGTTGCAGCTCGTGAGTACAATTTCGACCATAACAGAGTAAGTATTGAATGCATGACTGACTGATTCCCTCGTTTCTAACAGTTTACTATTCAGCAATCATCCATGAAGAACTTGAGAACGATGATATTTTTATCATCGTGTCATATATTGCACTCTCATCTGTTTTATTCCATGGGTTGACTGCGACAGTATTTTCAAAAATTTACTCTAAATATAATTTATCTTCAGACTGCCCACATTGTCATTGTGCTGCATAATTATAGGTCCATACATTCTGACGCAATGGACATACTCAGGCAATCATGATGATAAAAAAGTGTATGAACTGTACCAAACCTCTTCAAGAAGCTTATAATGATTCATGTGGTTTGAAAATGCAACGTAGTCAAATTTTGTATTGAGGCGATACGTCAAGATGACCTCTAAATGGGCAGATGCTGCAAACTTAGTAGTATGGATCAGACAGTAAAAAGCAAAACCCTTTTTCATTGATATAAATCTTTGTCTTACAATAATTCATCTTGGCGCTGTGTGGGACGGGATATTGCATCTAATAACATGCGAATATATATAAAGTAGCATATTTTAAAATACAGTTATAAGCTGACTATTACAACGGTATAATACACATAATCAATATGTCTGGTAATCATTCTCAGAATGACTACTTCAGTGGTAATAACTTATTCACAGGATGATACAAAATTAATTATCATTAGATTATATGAGCAAATGGCCACAGATACATTAATAGTACCTTGACAGAAAACGCATTAAATTAAGGCTCATACGAACAGAATTAGGAAACAAAGAAAAGGGGTGTTCTGATCAACAGAAGGGACCAAATACTACAGTATTAAACATTCTTAGATGGTCTAAAGCACTAACTGAAATACCGGTAGAAACCGAACAAGAAGGATCTTCTTCTGGGAGTGATTTATCACAAACATATGCTTGTGAATTTTGGAACCAAATTTCAGGCGACGCATGTTTGTAAGAAAAGGTGAATCTGGGTGGAAGTCCAGGTACGATGTCGTTTTGATTTACGTAGCGGTACTGCTGGAAACCTTGAGAAGTTAGATAATCAGCGAATTTATCATCTCCTGTTCTTGGGGCCGCGAAAGTGTGCAATACAAGTTTATCGTCAGGTAAACTGAGTTCAGTTTTCAGTGCGAGGGCAGCCAAGTTTGCGACAGCTCCACCTAAACATCCAATCGCTCTTGTCAATACTAATCGACATACAGTTAATGGAAAGGAGCATGGGGAAATATTTACGTACCCAAAGAATGCCCTGTGACATGGACAGTATAAGTAGGGTTTTGCTGCATCAAGGTTCGGATTTCTTGCAAAACTACACTCCTAACTGGCTCGAATGTGTTTTGAAATCCACGGTGAACACTCAAATTAGGAACACCAGTATTTGTAGCTAACGGAACAGTGGTAAAAACAACATCATTGATCCAGTTCAATGGATGTATGGAGCCTCTGAAACTTAACACGATTGCATTCTGGTTCGGATTCGTCGCAACGTAACCTATTATTTGTAATATCAGATATCAATAAATCAAATGCTACAGCAAAGAATTTATGCAAAAAAATTGAACTACCTCTTGTTGCGCTCTGAGGAGCATAAAAAACCTGTTTTACGGTTGTTCCTTCAGTTCCATCGCGACAATGGGCACCACAACTCCAACTTCGGATGGTGTTATCATTCACACAATAGGCAGCACCAGCATACTACGATTTTCCAAATTTAATTATTCAGTTAATGCCCCCAGTTTTGGCGAGATAGAATAAAATATTGTCTCAACGCACCTTGGCCCAAATTTGAGCATTGTAAATCTCCTGCTGGTTCAAAGTTTTGTATCCAGCCAAATTCTTAACGGTGAAATTACCGGTCTCCGAGACAGAAGAAAACCCGAATTTCTTCACATCAATCGACTCCAGTTCTTTGATATACTCCTGCATAGCAGGAACTGAGTGACTTTCATTAGTAATGACCAGAAAAAATAGATCATATTCCATAAATTGTTCAAACCTGCATCAAAATTACATACCTTCGAAAATATTTACGCCAGCGGAATACGTGACATCGAACAAAATTTGAAGCGATGCTAATAAAGCAAACATAGAGAACATCATAATATTTGTGTACGAACTGTGTTTCGATTAGTGAGAATTGCTAAAACTATGTATCTTCTTTCATCCGAGACGCATTTATAGGTTTCTTCGAGGGCGTGACCCCTCTGCAATACTACCACGCAAGTATTAAGATATGGCTTTAGGTCCAACGAATGTCAGAATGAATAATTTGTGTTACAAGTTGTGCTGCCATTTCTCTTGTAGTTTAATTCGATTATTATTGTATTGGCGGTCTCGCATCGCGACGCTGCGGTCGCCATGTCGCAAGCGAAGTTCATAAGCCATTGCAAGCCGATGCCAGGGATGTGGCATTCACTCTTGCGCATTACAAGGCTGCCAATGCTATGGTTGTTGCGTTTCAAGTAATTGGCGTGGATTCTTGTCAAAGCCATACTTATAGCCTTCAAAGAGAGGCAGCCTGGTGACAAGATCGTTGTAGGGTCTTATTTGCTGGTAATCTCTATCCTCAGTGTGGGCAACGTGTTTTCCTTGTGCGAATGAAAAAGGCAACCATAAGAAGAAAATTCGTTGACAGAACTGTTGTCAGTATCTATATCGAAAAACTAAATTGAATCGTATTAACAAGGTTTAAATAGTTATGGCATTCTACTATGACATATTGAAACATCAATCATAAAAAGATTATAACAATCCAGACACAAATTCATAAACCAAGAATGTAATGGCATTAGCAGGAAATGCTCGCAGCAAAGTTGGAGTAAATCCTTTAAAAAATGGCTTTATTTTGGCATTAGGCGAAGTTTGAATGAGTTGTCGAACAACCGATTTTATTGAAGGCGGGCTGACGGAACGAGGAAGATGTTCAGTTAGCGAGAAACGGCCAAATAAAATCTAAAATCTCAGAAACAAAACTCACTTTTTGCTTTGATCGTTTTGAATGATACTTTTAACTACATCCATTGGATAACAAGGTAACCAGCATGCTACCCCAGCAACTCCACCGATTATGAATACTTTCCATTTTTCGATTTCGACCTTTCCGTCTCCCTTTGCTCCAGTTCTACTTCCCCAAGCCATCTTTAATCCCTCATAAACTCCGAAGTAGGCAGCAAAAGAAGGTATATCTCGAAGAATTGTAATCGGTAATCCTCGGTACAGCCCCTTCAGCCCGTTCGTCGCATAAGTGTGGATGAAGCAATCCGCAATTCCTTTATATCTAAGTTGTGCAACACTTGTCGCAGCTGCTGTTGACGATAACGATTGAGCCTGAAGACGGACTTTCAAAAGTTCAATCGGACATGCAAGAAAGGCAATAAAGAATCCAGAGAAAGCGCCCGAAATGGCATGATCGGCTAAGGTTTTTTATGTCAGCTTAACCGCATACAGGAAATACAAGAAATAAAAGAAGTAAATCATACCGGGCGATAATTCACTAACAGGTACGACTCTATGCTGTTTCCGAGAGTGATAATTCGCAATCACATTTTGAAATGTTGAATTAGCGGAGAACAAAACTGCATTACTGAATTAACCAACCAAAAACAAAATGGAATGGACAAGCATGAGCATCTCATTTGAAATTTACAGTGCAATAACAATAAAAGTGCGATTGAAGGAACAAACCATATCCCAACGCCTCCAACTGGGCTTCCCACTCCTTTGTACACTCCTCGGATCCCTTCAGTTTTGACCAAATCGGAGAAAACTCTCCATGGGGACGAACTGTTTATACTGGATGGCGATGCTGTTTGAAGCCTTACTTTAGTCGTATCGAAGGGATAGCCGACTAACACTTGGGCAACGCCTGCTATCGTCCCCGACACAAACGTCGCAGCAGTAGGAAGAGGTATTGCGAGCGAAGGCGCTGGTTCGGCAGTCAAAGTCGACATTTCGAAATCGGCACAATAGACTAAATAGATTCTCAAATATGAAAGGGCTGTAGTATGCAAGACTTTAAGGAATAATACAAGAAGTCCGAAGAAATTGCATCCGTAGATTTTGATTTTTTTTCCTTGGTCTTATCATTGTCGAAATCATGAAACAGCACCGCAAGGAATTGAGCAACGCGATATTTGTATGGGATCGATTCAGACCGCCAAAGGAATAATAAAAAGATATTACTTGGAATAGGAAAATATATTACTTAACTGATAAATTTGATATGTATTCTTTATATTATTCCTTCGCATGAAAATAAATTTGATTCTATTTGTAAGCACTCAGCCGTCTTGGCCGCGTTGCAATAGGCGGGATATAGTTAGCTCCTGACACATGCAGTATTTCAAGAGAAATGGTTGGTCTAAGTTACGGAATCAAGTCGGTTCAAAGTGGCCGTTAAAAGCACTGTAACAATCGCTACATCGAAAAAATTACCTTTGCCGCCGGGGCAATCCGCCCGGTCCTTTGTGCGCAAATAGATTAAGCATTGTCAAGCCAACTGCAAGGTTGCGCTTTCAGCTGCTCAAGTTAACCCATTAAGACAAAAGAAGGCCGTTCCCTGATTTTTGGGCATGTTTTTCTAATTTTGGCTTTACATTGATTAACAGAATGCATAAATTTTTCATCGCAACCACCACTATTTTGGCATTTGTTAGTTCATGTCATGGTCATGGTGTCCTCGGTTTCCCTCCGTAAGAATTTATTTTTCCAACAAGAAATCAAAACAGCCAATTGCTAACCCTGAGTTTACAGTGGAAGAGATGGCATGACCGGTACTTTGGGTATTGGGGAAAAGATAGTAGCACCCCGCGATGTTCAGGAATTTGGGGGTTGTCTCAATACTACCGCAGGGTTCGTATTAACAACAATTCGCATTTCTGCGCCCATTCATAATATATAGCCTCATTCACTGACTTTTCTTGCGTCACTAGCACACCCAAGGCATCAGCTGCCGCCGGTCGGCCTTTGACTGTTCAATGGGCAATTACGGTTTGTAGCAAGAATTGTTTGTCAGCATATATGTAACCGATTGTAATGATTTTCTGCTTTTTGATCCATCTTAGATTCCGCATGACAACGCTCCAGGTACGCAGCTCAATTTATTTAGAGATAGTTGCGAATGATACTAATCTCTTTTCATTTGAATTATAGGTGTCAATATTGGCATCCGTTGTAGTCCTACAGCACCATTTGAAACCCTCGCATCAGGGATCGACATCAATGCGTTGAGTATGTGCACAACTTCCGCCCAAATCACGAGTCCAAATTAGATATCCAATTACTGATTTTCACTTGATCATTTTAGAAACTACCGTCAACATTCCGGCGAATGCAACTGGCCAGTGTGAAATGCAATGGAGATGGAGCAGTACCAGTGATGGTAAGTTGACTCTTAGTAGAATGTTTCTTTAGCAGATGTTAACTCCATGGATGCTTGCGTCTACACAGGTGGAAGTTACATTGAATGTGCCGACATCAACATTATTCGTAGCTCTGCCCCTAACGGCGAAACTCCCCAAACCCAGAATCCCCAACCTGAAGCCCCTGCAGCCTAAGTGGGTGAATGGCAACCAATTTTTTGCGTCTATACTACTCAATCACTAATGTATAATTAATCAAATGTAGCGTAAATGTATGCTGGCTGGCCCTAATGCATTCTGATTATAGTCATCAAAAATCCCCGTAATTAATTTAAATCCATATTTCCGGCATCATAAATTCATCACATGCAGTAGCTATAGTTCACATATGTTATCATATGTAGTTGATCCTTTTGAATGTATGTGATTATTGCTGTAAACGTGTTATTTATGCAATTGATCAGAAATGGTTAATTGTGTCCGTCCAAAAGTCAATTGAAACATGAGCCCAACTATCTTGTCAAGCTTCTTAATCCATAAAGCTGAAAGGCAGCCTCATGAATGCAACACACTGGCACACTCTCACTTTTCACCATGTTGCATATAATGAGGATGGGCACTGAACTCATGTATTACCCGAGCAAAGTTTCGCGCCACGTCAAGCCAGCCATGCCAGCTGCAACCGCTTTCTTTATATCTAAGCGGACAGTCTGATGATGGTAAAAGACATTTTGTGAAGTGTTTGAACAGTATTTATCATTTGAAATGAAGTTAATCAGCTTTACTATTGCCGCTCTGTTTGCAGGATTAACCGCGGGCCATGCTATTCTGGAGTTTCCTGCTGGCCGCCCAGGTTCGTATAAAGTATAAATCACCTGCTAGGATAAGATGGACTCGGTAACTCACCCAATTATACTTTATAGGAATGACCGGAGAGGACAACGTTGGAGTCAAAATTGAATCTCCTGGCGATCAGCAACAATTTAACGGATGTCTCGGGACATCACCAGGGTACCTTTTAGCATCTCCTCGATTAGGAAGATAATTGCTGTGTATCTAACATTTTCGTATTCAGAACCCCGGCAGCATCAGCATCCCCAGGTCGACCCTTCACAGTTAGCTGGAATATCACTATCCCGCATGAAAATCCCCCAGGTAGAGGCAGGATACGTTATGTAGTGTCGACAAAGGACCAGCGCTAATTAATTTCTTTAAACATCATAAATAGGTGTTACTTTAAGTATGCGCTGTGCCGGTGCTCAAGATTTTCAACCATTGGCTACAGGCATTGATATTAATGCTAAAAGTATTAATCTTTCTACTCATAATGTTTCATGGAATCTTTTTCATGACTAAACTAACAAATTATCGTATCATAGGTGCGACAGTGAACATTCCGGCCGATGCCAACGGGGCGTGCGAAATGCAATGGAGATGGACAAGTACCGAAGATGGTGGTTCTTATATTGAGTGTGCAGACATCAACATTATCAGATCCGCAGCCGGAGCTGCCGAAGGAGAAATGGCCTGAGTGTATTATTGAAATCTCTCAGAATCAGAAACCAATACTTGATTTGTAAATTATTCTTATCTCTTCCCTTCAACCATGGTGACCAACCCATAACTGGCTATTACATACATCGATACATGTCATAAACCTTAATGTAATTTATTGTAATGTATGGTCCCTATGAAAACTTATCCTCTCTTTTTAACTTCGTTGTGTATCCTTCTGAGTCCATTAATGAAATATTGCACAGATATTGCGATTTTTCTTTAGCTTTCAATGATTAAAACTTTAGTCTTTTTCACATGAAGGTATCCGTCGTTCTTGTCGTACAGGCCTATGACAAGTTTACATTCTGCGATGCCGCATTTCATCGCGTCCTTCCACAGCTCGACTATCTAAACATCAATGATTCCTTTATTATCGTCAGTTCCAATGCTTTGTATGCAAACATGCAGTAATACGCTGCTAGTCATTTGAGCGAATTGTGCGACAGTCAAATTTAAAGTACTGACAGACCTTAACGCAACCAACACCACTCCAACTTACTAAGATCATGCTTCAGTTATATATCAAACTGTTGATTGTGATCATTCTGTCTTGAAATCAGAGTGTCATCAATGTATAGATATCATGTTCTGTCCTTCCTATGCATGTTCATTCGTGTTTGTTGACTTTTGTCTGTGCGGCAAAGGAACAAATCTTCTAATCACGCAAAGTCCGAGACATTGGCTGCCGAATTTGGAGTTTTCAGCTATATGAGATTCAATGAAAGCACATAGATACATGAAATGACGACGTTCATCCTACCTACAGCATATTGGACATCCAAACCCCCTTCAGTGTCCGTGACCACCGTCTTGGTCGATTCTCACGATTCGAGTTGCAACGCTCCCCAAGGAGAACAGAATGGATCGACTATAACTAGTAAACGAAACGTAATTACAGGTCTTCAGAATGGGCAGATATGGGTATATACTGCCGTAGACGCTGGAAACGACAAACCATTGGAGGTATGTTGAAACAATTCAAGAAAGCCAAGAATGGACGACCGAACACATACAAGAGTGATGGATTCCGGATAAATTGAACCTCCGTATATATATTTAATGATACAGAGACAACGTTGGTAGCAATACAATACCATAAAGTCTATATTTGAGACTCGTTGTTTGAACGAGTTGCTTTCTTTCGTTGCAATTTGCAGATATAATTTCCAAAGAACCGTTTCGCGAATCGATAACTAAAGACACCTCTTTAACTAATCTATTTTTTAACTAATCTATTTTTTAACTAATCTATTTTTTAACTAATCTACATGACTATACATTTGATCCATGTATCTCAATTTATCGAAATCCTTTTAAATACTGCCATGTTCCGATGAAATTATCAATCCCTCGACGGCAGATTATACCGAAGCTATTACTGGCTGGACATAATACCCCGGTTTCTGCAATATGTATCACCACAGTGGATAGTGAATTGACAAGTGAGGGAATAGATACAGTACTTGTAACAGGTTCTGAAGACGGGTAAGCTCAAGCTATGGTACGGATACAAGAATTAAAACTGAAGAGGGCACATGTGTGCGATCTTTCGCTGTGTAGGGAGCTAATAATGTGGAACTTGATCGATGGACAATCGCTACAAATCAACTCCTCGGGGTTCTCCGGTGCAATTACTTCGATGCAGGTATGTAGCAAATTGCTTGCTTCGGATAAATGTAAAGTGCTAAATGTAGAGATGTAGCCTTCTCCGACTGGCAATTACATACTGGTGTCCGGATGTCTGAACGAAATCCGTATAATAGAGGCAAAATCTCTTGAGGTGAGTAAGAATTGTGTATCAACTAATGAGATCGAATGTTAATTATATGCCGTGCTGCCATAGGTTGTAAAAACCAAACAAGACATCGCCGACTGGGTACCCTCTATGATTTTTGTCGAAACTGGTAAGAGACAATATTCTTTCTTTGAATCACTCATTCATCTAACATCGCTGTTCCATTCAGGCGTTTCGAAGCAACCTCATGTGATAACACTTTCAAATTCCGGTTTTATATCACTCCACACTTTCAATGAAGAGACCATCGAATTGTCTGACCCAATCCATACCATACCGTTATCGAAGGACTTATCTCTTCAGCGTCCCGGGTTCTTTTTCAGCCTTAAATATCATAATTCTCTTACGAGAGGTAAAGAAAGTAAGGATGCGGGGATGGCAATCGGAAGGAAGAAAGTTGTAATGTTTCGCATCGAAGCATCACAATTGGTTATAATATGTGCCATCGGTGGGCCGCCATCTCCAGGAAGCTGGGCTGGCGGTGAATTTATCAGCGATGATGCTGTTTTACTGTGGACGGTGGTGAGTAAAAAGAATGAATTTCGATTGAACTCTTGCATATTATACTAAAAGGATTCGATGACAATACAGTTTGGTAGAGCTCATTATTATTTAATTGATCGAGAAAAGAAAATAAGCGCCCTGAAATCATCGTTTGATCATAAAAAGGACGGTAGGTTACTGATCCCTAATGTCGGCTGTCATTCTGTGCAATAGCTCTGACTCTGTATTGCTCAGGCTCATATCAGGCAATAACGTGTCTATTGCCAACAATTTCGGGTGATAAATGCTTTCATGCACTCGCATTTCGGAACACGCCGGAGTCAACAAATTTTGTGGTGTATACAGTCAACGACAACATTATACGGACTCACATGGATAAGGCCGCAACCTTGCCTTGTTCCGCCGGTAAGAATCTTCTTCTTGGTTGGCTGAAATTGTGGAGTTAATTCCGCGGGCTCACCTTTTGCCTTCTGCTCAGATTTTTGTTTCAGGGAAATTTGGCCGCTGTATCGAAAGCGGGTTGCAGGAGCTCCCACTGTCACCGCTATAGCCCTTGTCAATGGAAGAGTGGCTGCGGAGGGTTTTGGTAGGAATTAATTTTAGTGTATTATCTATTCCAAGATTCTAATTTGTTTATAATTATATCTAGACAATGGAGAGATTCGGTTATTGCCTTTATCAAAGGTGTTTTCCGGGCACCAATTGACGGCCGAAAGCACAAATGGTCCTTCTGGGCGACCCTCGTCAATAATTTATCCGGTCCTGAAAGGTCATAATGGTCGCGTTTCGTGTTTATTTATTCCAGAATACAAGAATTATCTGATATCCGGGGGCAATGACAGTACGATTAAATTTTGGAATACGAAATCCGGAGAATTACTCGCTAGATTTACTCAACATACAACCGAAATTACCACTTTTGTTCAGCCTCCGGCCGAAGCCGGATTTCGAATGAAAAATTGTGTGCTTTCAATATCGAAAGATAATTCAATATCTGTTTTATCTTTGGAGGAAATGTCGTGTCTATACTTCTTTACCGGTCACGCATATCCGGTAACTCAAGTTATATGGAAAGCAGCCGAGGATTATTTAATGATTGCAACAGCCGATGGATCTGTCCATGTCTGGCAATTACAAACAGCGCATTTAGATCGGATAGAATCGGGCCGTACTGCGATTGACATATTAGCTACGGCTGGCGACTGTCGGGTCAATGTTTCTTCTCGGTGCGATCATCGCAATATGAATTTTAAGAACATGGTAACTTGTTTTCCGGTGACATCTGAGGGAGCATTTGAAGAATATCCATCGTTGCATGTATTGATGAGCAACGTCAAGCGGTTGGTGATGGATGTATTTCAGTTGACTCATGAAAAAGACCGTCCCAAAGGTGGACATTCAAGGCAGGGATCCTTGGCGACGTCTGGTGCTGGGTTATCTACTCCCGAGGGTGCTAAAGATAGGCGGAGAGGTCATCAGCGAAACGGATCAATAGAGAGTCCATTAAAATTTCAGAGCAATCCCACAAACCCGACAAATTCCTCTTCATCTCGTTCAAAATTATCACAGCGCCCAGCATTGTCTGCAATATTTTCATCCCCAGATATCAATCCATCACCCTCATCAACGCAAAATTCGCCAACTAAGAACGTCGTTTCACCAGCGCACAATTCACAGGTTAAGAATGTTCCGTCATCCCCCCTTTCCCCGCACAGTCGAGCAGCCACTTCTGATTCTACATCGACTCTATTGGTATCTGCTGTCCAGGACAGATTAGAGAATCCTGACGGCCAAAAAGAAGACATAGAAGGAACGAAAACCACCGATCTCCAAATAGAACAATCTCTGTTTTCTGCATTCATGACATGGAGCATAGATCCAATGATTGATCAGATAGCTAAAGAAAAATTCGGAGTGATGGAACATCTTTCGAATGTCACTGTTGGTCTGCGTGGGTAAGTGCAGTATTATATCGTGTAAATTCCCATGTCTTAAATTGCCTAATCTCTTCTGACTTTTTAGTGTTGGTGGAAACATATCAATACTGGCACCGACATATGATACCGGAGTCACAAGTTGGTGTATTAGTCCTACGATGACGGCTGCGAGATTGCTTGCAATCATTACACTCACAAAGTCTTTATTGGCTTTTCAAGGTACGCTATTCCATTCTTTAACAGCGTTTGCTGTCGTTCTTCTCCATACTTACAGAGTTGATTTAGGCACAGAGGAAGATGCGTCGTTAATAATAACACGGTATATGACGACGATACCAGAAATAGTTGGTTCTGAGTATTGTTATTCCTCATTATCTTATTTGGCTCGGTATTGGCAAGATACTTCAGGTGTGCTGGCTTTGAATCCCTTCTTTCTTGTTGAGTGTTCTTCTCACGTATTGCCGTTTAGTTGATCTTCAACATGCTGCAAGATGTTTATTTGTTGCAACGCTGTCCAGACTATCATCTGAAAAAAAGAAAGAAGTCGTTGAATATTGGTATCGATATTGTAAGTGCTCATGAATACTGGTATCCGCGGAAGCGCACATAATCCGATCTAACACCCAGCTCTTATCATTAACAGTGCCTTCAGTGGCGCCCTCAAAAGATGGATTCACAAAAACAATGGCGAGGGCCACAATCATTTTGGGAGTGTTGGGGTCCGAATACCCCGATGTATTGTCTCTTCGGTACTGCTTTTGATTTATGTGTCTATTATTCCCGATACCTAAACTCACATCATTTTTGGGGGGATGCTAGAACGGCCAAAGAGATAGCTCTATCGTTGACACTACTCTTGAACGAAGACAATCCAAACAAAACCATGTATCGGTTGGCTTCATGTGAGTTGATAGGAAAAGGGTTCACGACATGGGAACCGCACGTCAATGGTGCAGCGGTCTTGCGAACTTTAATTGCATTTACAGGAACGCATGTTCAAGTGCCAGGATTGATTGGGATGGCCCGACAAGCTATATTTCACATTGCAACGACGAATCCAGCACTTTTTAGCTCTACCGTCACGTTCGATTTGGTCCATTCAAAGTCGATACCCGAAAGGATTGGATTACTGCGGTTACTGTCGTTGATGGTGCAAAAGGTCAATAGACTTTGTTGTTCAGCCATTCCTTACTCGAGTTAACCATAGTTTTCCAAATACAGAATTCGCAAATCGTCAACATTTTTGTCTCACGGATAGTAGAATCTATCGTTAAAGTGCTAGATCCCAATGCTCCAAGTGTAAGGGAAGCATTGTTGCAGGCGACAACAGCAGTTTTATATGATCTTGTGCGGACGTACTCGTTTGTCGCATTTCATGGAGGATCACAAAGGTTGGGAGTAGGTACAGCGGAGGGATCGATTATAATATACGATTTGAAGACAGCGACTAAATGGCAGGTTTTAGAGGTACGTTTGTGATATCATCTCTCATTCCGGTATTCGTAGTTAACACAACTATTTCGTTATTCAGGGACACACGAAATCCGTCACGGCGATTTCATTTTCCGCTGATGCAAAACTTATAGTGTCATATAGTATGGACGAATCCACCTTAAAATTTTGGCAGCCAGCTACCGGATTCCTCAATATGTTAGCAACCACATTAGGTTCAGGCGGTTCCGGAGGTGGCGGTTCAGCCTTGAAAAGTTTTAAATCATTTGTTGTCAAGTTTCCGGAGCAAAAGGCAAACGTTAACCCAGGTACGGCGGGGATCAAATTTGAGTGGGTGGCGGAACGAATGGTTAAATTAGTTGATGGAAATGGAGCAGTATTAAGTTTTACAGTGTAACATATACATATATAAGCCAATTATGACGAGTTGATATACCAGGTGAAAAATAATACAAAAGAAAACAATTATTCTGTCAATTTTTACTTGTGAGTATATTATACATGATTTATGCATTGCAATTTATTCATCCTTCTACATATCCAATACCACTTGGCATTCCATCCTCCTCTACTTTATCTTCGTCGTCATCGATTATACTTCTCCTCCTCTCAGCGACACTATGACCTCCAACTTCACCAATTGTATCTTTTCTACTCCAAGAGTCGTCCAATCTTCCGAGATGCCGCAGTACGTCTTTCTTGGTTATAATACCGTATAATTTTCCGTCTAATGTGACCAGAACGTAGCTAAAAACGGTGTCATACAGGAGGTAAGCTTTTTATGGAAAAACCCTGAAAAATTCAATGAGGAAAGGTACTCACCGTAGTCCCATCTTCCTGAACATTTCAATCACCATTTCCATCGGAAATTTGGGGACTAAAGTTATCGGTGTCTATAGTTTTATCAATTGATAAGTGAGAAAACAAAAGAACTAGTTAAGCTTTATAATCCCAAAAAAAAGAAAAAAAAATAGAAACGCACATGATCCATCCACTCTCTAAAATCTACAAATGTATCATGCAAAATATTCTGTTCATTAGAAAAATAACAAGGTGCGTTACCCGCCAACCCATACTTTTTCGCCCTATCTATTTCAAAATATTCTCGTATCAACTCGACGAAATTCATAAAGTTTGGCAAAACCAAGAAAAACTTACTGGCTGCGTATTTTAATTCACTCCGGTTAATGTACCCTACTAACAACATATCCCGAATATTATTCACAACCGGAAACCCATTGTAATCTGTATCATGAAGTAATTCATCTACAATTTCAAACATGAATAACATAATCTTCATAACCTCATAGAAAAACAACGTTAGAATACCTATACTATCCAATGTCATTCCCGTTGAAGTTAAAATGACGATTTGTTCAGCTCGTGTCATCACTTGTGCGGCTGTGTAGCTTTCAATGTATTCTTCTTTGTTGTCAAGATAAGGGTACATGTTGAGTCTAATTAAACCGTCATATGTGCTATGTCGTTAAGCTTATAAATTATTGGACTTAAAAAATGTCGTAAATTTGGCATAAACGTTTAAAAAAGTGTAAAAAGGATATATTGATTCTTTTCCTCCAACAGCGTCGGCAACAAATTTTGCTGTCATCACGGTGATCATGATCGGGAGTACCTATAAAACCTTTACTTAGCCATTCGTCCAGAGTATCAAAGGAAGCATAATGACACGTACATAAGTTAAAGCCCCTGTAAGTTCAAACATGATGACCACCAACGATACAGTCTATATTTTCAATCATTAGCCATAAAATTCAGTACCCGTAGGGTGTACGGTTGACAAACCATTCGTGTCACTCCTGCTAATACTGCTGCCGCTCCAACTAGAGCATATTGCCCAAGAGAAATACAAGGGACTTCATGCCTGCAAGCCGCGAAGAGAAAGAAATCCGGATAATTTCTACCGAAACAAACATAACATCAGAGACGTGAATCATAAAATGAAAAGACTTTTCAATATAGAATCTTACTTTTGCCATAAATGAACCATCATTCCTAATACTCTCCCTGTGCATGCACCAATCGCGAAGGATGGGATAAAAACTCCACAAGGAACACGAAGACCGAATGTGAATATTGTTAATGCTAATTTACAGGCAGCGGCAAATAACAAAAGCACAGCAGTGCTTGCGAATGACGAATCACTGTAACATAACAGCATAATAATCAAAATTAAAATTGACTGGGATAAACGGACACGGGTTTGTTCTTGACACAAAAAAAAAGAACTTACTCGCAAAGACCATGAAGGTTGGCAGTAACAAACGTATTCTGTTGACAATCGTTAAATAATTGAAATACTAATTCGGAAATACTTCCTCGTGTGTAGATATTCGTGTAATTGATTAATGCGGAAACAAGTGCAACAACGAGAACTTCCTGGATTGGGTAATCCTTTAAGGACGAATTTTTTCTGAGCGCTGTCACTCGGAGGTTGAACTTGATGAAGAGAGACCCGATAAGTCCCTAATTAGAAAAAACGAACTGCGTATCAACAGTGATTCAAGGATGGAGATGAAGAGATTTTGGTCACAAACCCCAATGACACCAAGAAGAACAAAAAATATAAGTTCAAAGCCACGCCAATCTTTTGTATATGACACTTCAAAGATGACGAGTTTCCCTGTTCGAAACGGATTCATGATTTGAAGGGTTACTGCACCCATCATTGCACAGAAAAAACTACGCAGCATAGTTTTGTATGGGAAATACTACAAGTGTACGTGTTAGTGAGTTCAATAAGAATCTTAAAGTCGAAAAATTTTTGGTGGTTTCTTACGTAGGAAACTTCTTCCAGAGAGAATAAAACGCCTCCAATCGGAGATCCGAAAGCAACTGATACACCTATAAAATAAACTTTAGGATAAATCGAGTCATGATAGGTTTAATATTCATCGAAATAAGTACCAGCAGCAGCAGCGGCTGACAAAATTTCTCTCCTTTTCGCTTCGTTTCTCTTAAACTTATCAAAACATCGCGACAGTATGTTTCCAAAACAACACGATAAATGCACCATCGGACCTTCTTTCCCCAATGAAAGTCCTGAAGCAGTTGAAAGGGCCTATAAAAGTTGTCAGGCCTCAACTCAGGTTATGAGATCAAATGTTTTGCAACAACTTACTAAGCCGACAGCTTTCACGATTAACGTCCAGCCGCCTAAGAATTTTCGTATAACGAAGCCACCAAGAATGGTTTTAACCTGAAACAGTAAACCAGTGAATATAATTAATTTCTTTCGACTGAAGGCTTCGGTAAAGACAGTAATGAAATGTTTACCTCTGGAATACCAGATCCAGCGGCGTATGGTGCCAGCGATTTCACCAATACCGCAGAACTCACTGCAAAGAAAGTCTACAAGGGTAGGTAGAATAATTTTAATCTTTACCGCGCCGGATTCTGACAGAGCGAACCGCAAGGCAATACAGACCCCAAACAGAGCGTAAAAGAACAACGATGCCACATGAGTTGTACCTATGTATCAGAAAGAAACTGCTGTTAATATGTCTACAACTAATTCGGTGGTAATTCGGAGCCTAGTAGGCAAACCTTTGTAATTTGCATCCACTGCTACATCCCATGGAACCCAATATGTGCAATTCTCTATCAAAAACAAACTCTAATAAATACATTGAACAAGCATGTTAGAGTAACATGAGAGATCAACGAACCTTCTTCCATCCAACAACAAAACTTTCGATTTAAATACCAAGTACCTTTACACTTTCCTTGCTTTAAATCACTTAACCATTCGCCCGCAACATCGATAAAAACGGCAATTAATCCTGCAGCGATTCCTATGACTGTTAAACAACGCAAATCAGCAATCACTCGGTAACATTTTTCGTAGATTGGTCGGTTGAAATTTGTAATAAAGAGTAACTAATAGGATGATAACGAACGTGCGACGACAATCCAAGCGATACTTTTATCAAAAACGCTTTCCATCCAACCTCTCCAATTTATATGTTCCCTCTCTCTAACATGCTTCAATCGAACCCGTTCTTTAGAAATATCATTCATAAAATCAATAGTTGTATAATCTTCATATTTGACTCTCTTTCCACCGACTTCGTTGGTCCATTCGTTCTGAGTGATATTCGGATCGAAATAGTTTTCTGAATTGTTTCGTTTGACTGCGCTAGAAAAGGATGTCGTCGACGTCGGGGATTGTGTGGTGGTGGGTGAAAATGTATACGAAATTTCAATTTGGTCAGGGTCGATATGCCGACTCGGTTTTCGTCGCTTACTGCTGCTTCTCTCGGTTTTCATTCTGTGTAGAGGAATACTACTACTCATTGAGGACGATAAAGTGTGGGTTTATGTTCATTTGTAAGGACGGACTATCGGTTTCAGATATAATTTGGTGCGGCTGTAGATATAATTTAGATTTTTGATCTAATTTAAGCTTTTCATGTTTCCGTTTGGCCCACAGCCTTGCTTCCACTCCGACACGAATTCATTATTGCATTGTTCCAAAATAAATTAATAAATATGTAACGACTTATAAAATACGTAACATTTATTCATAGGATCCAGCAATTTTGGGCATAGTGGATAGTTCCAATATGAGAAACAGAATTTGTTGAAATTACTGTCGTCCGCAGACCGCCAGATCTTATATAGCTCACTGTTATGACAGTCCAGGCGAACAAGGGCATCCCAGAATAGTAAAAAGCGATCAATCGGTTGTATTTATCAATTGATTAGCATTGGAGACTGCAGAAGATCTGTACAAAGCATTTGTCGAAAAGTCCCCATGTCCATTCAGATCTGTGTACTATCATATCGACACCTGGTATATAATATATTCACCCCTTCCAAGACTACTATACGACCCGCTTCACCTCAAAGTACTGTTTCAAAAAGTACACTTGAACCAGCATGACAACCACAATGATGAAAAGCTGGAACACGGACCACCAAAGCGATCTTGTATTTGAAGATTCGACGGCTAGGTGTAGAGAGAGTGACGTTAGTGACATAAATCTCAATTACTGTGCGGGCCTCTTGCGCTAAAATTAAAGGGTAAAAGATACGCAACTGTGTCGGTGAACTCGTTCTCGTGAAATCAAGTATTGCTGTTCGTCCTTGATGCCATGGATACCTTCAGCGAGCTCATTGACGGCTTGTTGAATGGGGTCAATTTTTTCTATTGAACGAGAGACATCATTTAAGTTTAGATGGTGTGCAATATTTCGAAGAGATCATGTCACTTGTACCAGTCGCTCCGCGGGATTGCTGAAAGTAAACAACCCACGGAACAACAGAGGACAAGAGAACTCGAAGGTACTTACCGCTAGGATCTGCCGCGGCCGGTTTATGGTCCACGCCATAAAGAGTGAATTGAACGACTTTTGCTGTCATGGAAGACATTTTGTTGCTAAAGCAATACGAGTATTTTCCGTCTTCGTCGGGTTTCACTTCGAAATTACCGGTGGTTTCGCGAGATACGACGTGGACGAGTCGGTTTTTCGGATCAGAGACCTGGATATTAAATTAGGATATTTGGCAATCAGGCAGACACATATTAGTCATTCTTGTTTGTGTGAGGGTGATGTGAATGGTTAATTTTGGCAAGAGTCGATTCGCCAGTGACCCGCCCCCACAACGACGACCGCTCAATGTCGTGTAAGGGCAGTCAGAAAATGGAAAAAGAAAGGCGACTGCTGATATGTACCCAAAAGTCGATATCGAGTTGACCGCCTTCAGCGACTTGAAAGCCGATAGAAATATGCTGATCCTTGACGAGGTTTTCGTAAAAGCATTGCTGTTCGTGGGGTTCTAGGGTGATTGTGAAGGCGTTTGCGAGCGAGAGGACGGCGAGAGCGACGCACAACAAGAGGACGAGCGAGGGACGCATGCTTAAGGGATACTGGATACTGGATATGGTTTGTATATAGAGATATGGTTTGTATGTAGAGATATTCAATTCCTTCTTAATTATTCCTTCTTGAATTCCTTCTTGAATCAAACAGAAGAGCGAATTTTGTTTGGCGAGGGAACCGGTTCACTGGTGACTGTGAACGCGTGAACTGACTACCTGCACGTGACTTATCACTTGTTACACGTGACTTGCTACCAATTACACGTGACTTGCCACTTGTTACACGTGACTTACCACATAATCCACGTGACTCGAATTCCGTAGTTTTTTGCGTTCCTCTTTCTCAATCAAAAGCAAAATCTGAATTCCCTCATTCTATATATAAATAACAACAGATAAATTGCCGCAACGATAAGGAATTATGGCAGCACAAGCAATGCCCTCGCAGATAGAACTGGAACCACCGTCCTACCTCTACGATCTGTTTGACTACATCACCATCGCTTACGGCAAAGCGTCCTCATTCTCATCCTCCGTCCCCGGATCAGCCATCTTCTTTCGCTACATCAAAAACTCGTACCAAAACGATCCCTTCCGTGTCATCCTTGAACTCTTACTCGTCTTCTTTGCCCTCAAATACCTCCTCTCGCAGAGATACTCCCCCGGCAACAACGATGTCACGCTGACAAAGAAGGAAATCCAGGAACTCATCGACGAATGGACACCGGAACCACTAGTCCCGGAACTCACCGAATCTGAAAAGACCGAACTCGAAAAAATTCCCACAATCGTCTCGCAACCCGGTGCCAAAGTCAAAATTGCCAATAGCAGCAAGACCCTCGTCAATTTGATCAGCTGTAATCCCCTCGGGATCCTGGGAAATGAAAAGATCAAGGAAAAGGCGATTGCTGCCCTTCGTAAATATGGCGTCGGCGCTTGCGGTCCACCAGGTTTCTACGGTACCATTGATGTACACATGAAACTAGAAAAGGATATCGCCGAATTCCTGGGAACCGAACAGGCTATTATTTATGCTCAAGGATACTCCGCTCTCAGTAGCGTCATTCCCGCTTTCTCCAAACGAGGAGACTTGATTATTTGTGATGACGGTGTCGGTTTTGCTATCCAGAAAGGCGTTCAAATCTCTAGGTCTAGAGTTATTTATTTTAAGCATAATGACATGGACGATCTCGAAAGAATCCTACAAGAACAAGCTGACGAAGATTACCGTTTAAAGCGACCTCTCACAAGAAAATTCATCGTCGTCGAAGGCCTCTATGGCCATACCGGTGATCTGGCCCCTCTCCCAAAACTGATCGAACTCAAGTACAAATTCAAGTATCGACTATTAGTAGACGAATCTCAGTCGTTTGGTGTTCTCGGCAAATCCGGTAAAGGGATAACAGATTACTACAATGTCCCGGTAACAGATATAGATTTCATAGTTTCATCCATGTCAAATTCCTTGTGTGCAGCAGGAGGATTCTGTACCGGAATGAACCAAATCGTGGAACATCAACGATTATCATCAAATGCTTATGTCTTTTCTGCAGCCTTACCTCCCATGTTGGCTGTAGCAGCTTCCGAAGCCATCGATATGCTTAAAAGTGACGGACCTAATATTCTGTCCAGCCTACGTGAGAATATTGCAGCTTTTAGAAACACTCTTGCTAGCGTTTCGCAGATCACCTTATCAGAAGAACATTCCACTTCTACTCTTGCTCAGTCCCCGCCATCTTCCCCATCTCTGTCCTCGCTCTCGTCATCTTTATCCCGGCGATTAAAACCTCCAGCCCCAGAACCGACTACACCCGCCCCTCAATCTCCACTCATCCTAATTAGTCTCTCCCCATCCTTCATCACGTCAAAATCACTTTCGTCCGAAGTCCAAGATCGCGTCCTCCAAGATATTGTCGACGAAGCGATGAAAGATGGAGTGTTGGTTACTAAAGCTAAATATCTGGATGAATATGAAATGAAAGGAAAAGGCAAAGGTTTAGAAAAGGGTTTAAAAGTTTTTGTGACAGCCGGATTAACCAAAAAGGAAACTGAAAAGGCAGCGTACGCTTTGAAAAATGCTATATTGAGAGTTACAAAGAGAATTTAAATTTCAACAAATTTGAATAATTTGGGAACATCAATATCAACGCAATACGAGCACATAGTTTAGGTGTACAGATTCGGTGTACAAATAGACTGTGTTGCAGATGGATCAAAAAGGCGGTAGGTTGATTGATAATATTACAATACCAAATGAAGGAGGAACCGATGTTTTTATGTTTATTCCCTGTATTCAATTCTCTTTGTATCATGTGATGACACATATTTTGAACTACAAATACATCCTTATACCGTTCATGCTTATACTCTTCCAAAAAAAAAAAAGACAACATGAACTTGCGTTCTATGATTCACTCACAACGGAGGACCAATATATATTGATCAAATGGATTTATTTCTAACAATACAGGAAAAAAATTACACAACGAGAAATCAAACGGCTTGACAGGATAAAACAAAAATCATTAGGGATATATTACAATACATTCAAACATCAAACTAATAAGATCTATCAAAATCAGAAAACCATTTAATCCAACATCCATTATCTTCTCTACTCTAATTTTTAACAAACCCGGTAAACAACGACAACAATCCATTTACAGCTGCGTTAGGTTTATCTTTAATCATTTTAGAGATGTACTCACTCAAATAATCAATTTGTAATTGATCGATTTTTTCTTGAATCTTGTTGGAAGAATTTTCTATCCAATGGACTACTTGTTCATCTGTACATTCTTCGGTTGTTAAGGTCATTGCGGAGGATAACGAAGATGAGGAAGAGTTTAATGTTTCGTGGGACTTAGAGATAGACGATGAAGACGGAGAGGAATAAGAAGATGAAGTGGAGTTGTGGTAGGTTAACGACGGGTTATCCGTTTCGAACCATTTTTTTAAAAGATTGAGTCTCTCTTCGCGCGATGATTTTTCATTCACGGATTGGATTTTAGAGAGAACCGATTCTTCGAGGACTCTTCTACGAACTCTCCAGTAAAAGTATCGACGGGAGGATGTCCAATCTAGGATATCTTGAATGACATTCTTGGCTAACATACGGCCAGCTGTATCGTGTAAATCAGCAAATTGTAGAGCAACTTGATGGAAAATAGGGAGTAGCTCCATTTCGCGATTTTCGAGTTGCATTTTTAGTTTGGACTTTTCTTCATGGGAGATGTTACCATCGGAGATTATGGCCTTGAGTTTACGGTAAACAGGGTCGATACGTTCCATGGTAGACAACAGCTGAGGACGGCGGTACTTAATTTCTACTATTCCTTCCGGTTCAAGGACTCCACCGCGAGCTGAAAAGGGAGAACAAAATTAATCACAATTCCGCATCAGCCAAACAAAGAAAAAAAAGTAACGTACCTTGGCGATCGGCGTACATTTCCATCATTTCAGGATTGATTGTAGGGTCCAAGACTACCCACGCTCCACCTCTCAATTCTCCGTTTGGCACAAGATAAACAAACACAGGCTGTTTGTAAGATCTCAAAGCATCAACGATGTAGCTGCCGTATTTCAGAATCGCATCGTACATATCCTTTTGACCACCACTGAAACCTCTCCAGTTGGCGAAAATGATCAAAGGTAACTGTTCGCCCTTGTTGAAATCATTGATTGCTTGAGCAGTTTTAAACGAGCTGCTAGGTACCCAAACACCAGCGGCTTCCATTTGTACTTGCTCTTCAGAGTTTGGATTTGCCGGATCAGCAGAGATAACAGTTTCCATGGTTCTAGTTTCAACGGCGATGACACCCATCGGTATACCACCCAAACGTGCTCGTCCAACGACAACAGTTTTGGCCCAATCAGAAAGTGTCTCGGTGAATGAGTCTCTATCAAAGAATCCAGAAATCCATCGGCCGCTTTCATCAGTGTAACCAGCCAACATATGTCGAGGATCATATTGAGTTTTCGTTGGAATAAAATCAATATCACGGTCAATTGGATCCCATTTGGGGGTGTATAGAATCGGTAATTCCGCGCCACGGTGTTTAGGTATGTAAGAAAGCCAATTGACGATGCCGAAGACTCCTTGCAGGTTATCGGCAGCGACAAGATGCGACACACCGTTTTTATGCATAATTTGGGTACCGCCAAGTTGTAGGTTGGAAGTGTATACTTCTCTTCCGAGAACCTTGTTGAGCGCTGCAGCTCCGGTAAGAATGATAGGTTGACCTTCCGTTTGAATCGTACGTTGACCAAGGCGAACGAGATAGGCACCAATACCTGTTTAAAAAAAACATGGTGGCAAAATATTGAGACAAAGAGCTGCGCCATTCAATAGAATACTGGTCAACGTACCAACTGAGCGACATGAAACCAATGTAATGGTAAAGATGTCTTCGTAAGCTCGACTAGTTTCACCTGCAATCAAACCAGATCCACGGAGATTTTCAACTCCTAAACCATCCTTTGCTCCAATGACATCAACAATTTTCATTCTTCGTTCTCCGTCCTCGATCACTTCTTCTACATTCACGCTCTTGGTGACACCTGCGTTCAAACGTTCGAAATCGGCCGGAGTAAGATACAAATACTTGAAACCTTTTGTGTAATCACTTGCATCATTCCAGCAGACTTTGTACAATTGTCTAACTTCTTCAGCAAGCCCGATGCGAGCACCTGAATTAGCAGAGATGTAGATACGTGGTAAACCGAGCTGGCGGGCCAGGGAAGATGCTTTGTAGAAGAGATAATCTTCTTCCGGACCGAAAGAACCAATTTGGAAAGTTATGTCGTTGGCAATGACTATTGCCTTACGTCCAGTGGGATATTCGGGAGTAAACATCTCAAATAGCCAAGCAACCATACCACACCTGTTGGTACCGGCTATAAACATACCATTACAGTTAATCACCGACGAAAGATAGAGCACGCCTGCGAAACGAACAAACCTGGCCTATTGACATGCTGCAACTCTCCGTTATCGCCGAAGTCCAACTCTTTGGCGTCTAGAACCACTTCCGGTTTTTCGATGTCAAGATGTTTGCCCAACCAATTCAACCAGTGCATTTCTATAGCTTCGCGGAAAAGTTCGACATAATCATAAACATAAGTCGTACCCTAATAATAGTAAAATATGCCGCTTGATTAATAAGTATCCACCAAGCGCAAATCATTAAAGCAATGTTGTGAAAATGTACCATCAAATGAGCTTTATATCGTTTCGGCTGAACCATTTCCTTGGTCGGATACGGTTTATCAGTTTCCATGAGATGCAAATCACCATTTCCTTTTAAGCTATACCAAACAATTCGCCCATTCTCTCCTCGGACTTCTTTATATGTTTCAGACTTCAATACTCCGCTGATGTTACTGAAGACGAATCGATATGGCGTCAATGCCGTAGTCTTCACTTTAAGGCCAGATCGACTTGTGTCGTCTGATTTTGAAGCGTCAGAAGCTTCTATCAAGAATCTAATTTCGGCAGTTTGAACTCTCAGTTTCCATAATCTTTTCCCGTGGTTTTGAATGCATTCTTTGAATGTACGCTCGGCAACCGATGCCGATACATTAAAATGAGAAATAAAGTTGATGAATAAATGGTTACAATCTGTGTTTGGATGATTGGCCGAGACGATTTCCAATGAATCCAAAATGTCTGATAAGATGCGTTCACCTTCTGATGCTAAGTATTCCACCATTCCCGTATTCGAACGTAATGCTCTGGGCCGAGTAATGGCTCGCACGAAAAACCGACAGTCGCTGGTATTTTCTTTGCCGACCGCATAATAAAGATGGATGTTGCGATTGGATGTGAATAGTGGGGTAATAGTGAAATTTGACAAGCGTTGAAGTTCCAATTGGAAGGCGTGAGACGGCTCAATGTTACGGATCGTAGGATCTTCCGAGAAGCCGTATTGTTCACGGAATGTGAAATATCTGGGATACTGTCCCTGCTTATACAAAATGAAGGTAACTCTTCGGACCCCTTTTTCACGCAATCTGTCACCGTATGCAGAGATAAAAGTCGAAAGAGTGGAGGAAATCGAGTTATCGAGGGTGCTGTCAGAATCCGAGAGGGATAAAGAAATGGCGAGAACATTGACCAATTCGGTTCCTTCTTGAGCTGATACATCAAGCTGAGATTGATGTTTGCGGAAATTCTGTAGTAATACAGACATTGACTTTTCAAGATCCTCTAAACTAGAAAACGCGGCCATAACTCCAACACGAACAGGTTCAGATTCTCCTCTCTTTCCCATAAGACTCATATCAGATACGGAAAGAATTCGGTCGGATTCGGTTATGGTGTCGGGAGTTGTGGGTGAAAACGGCAAAGTATAAAGCATAGGTGAACCGGTAGGATAATCAGGGTAAGTAAAATGCCATTCAATGAATGGAAACATTTTATTGTCGGTTAGGCCAGTATCTGAAGAGTCGTCCGATGAGAATGATTGGAAACGTCGATGTTGATGAGAAGATATAACTGGGTATTGATCAATGGATTTGAGATGATGTTTCACCATCAGTATCTGATAAGCGTTATATGCTCGACGGGCATATGTCTCGAGAGAAGCCAATACAATATAAGGATTCTCATGATAGAAAAACATCGGTAAAAGATCAAACAGCGAGTAATGTATCGTCACCAACTCTTTCAATTTTTCTGCGATCGGAAGATGAAATACACCCGGAACATTTTTGAAAGACTCGGCAGCCGATACTGGCTCATTAGTGACCGAAGATATCAATATTTCTTCCATCGATTTTTGACGGTCATTTAATGAGGGTAGTTGTAACTGAATCAGAAATTCTCGTGCTCGAAGTGCCACTTTGGCGGTCAAAACGCTGCTCAAACCGGCTAAGGTTTTGAGCTCTTCGGTCAAATTACCATCATGATACTCCTCGTCGGCTTCAATGGCAGCCAATAATTGTAGTACCAATTTGTTCTTGATGATTTTGGAATGTGACAACACTATTGTGACGAGTTGATCTAATTCATCCTTGTACTGGTCACGTAAACTTATGATGCAGTCTTCCTCCTTCGTCGGCATGGGAGAGTCACCAATGAAGTGAGACTCCGTCGTACTGTATTTGTTCAATAAAGAAACAAGGACGGCAATAGCGTGGCCTCTGAGAGATGCTTTGTAACGATCGAATACATTCAGAAGTGGCGCAACAGTCGTCCAAAAGGCTGGATTCGATGCAGCGAATGAAGTACCGGCGGAGTCGACAATTTCGAGAAGTTGAACGGCGGGGAACGAAGCTTTTGAGTTGTAAGAACGAGAAAGCAAAGAAGACATATCGCTTTCCAACTTTCCAGGAATCCGCCCTGATAATGCAGATAGGACATTCCAGGTTTCAGCGTAAGGCAATTCAGGATCCTTTAACAAGGCTAATAACGCCTTCAGTTTCGAATCGGAATCAGGAACATCGTAGCCATCGAGAACCAACTGTATAGAATTTAACAGCTCCGCAAATTTTTGATGAGGCTTGTCGAATGGAGACGTTGGAGGACCAAACAACGGAAGTTCGCCACGATACATGTCAGCTTGACGGATAGACGAGGGGTCGTCAAGAGACACAGTGGCCAATAAATCGCCCGCTTCAATTGATGAACCGGCTTGCTTCACTGTATGTAATACACCATCCTCGGATGCGGTCAAAGGCATGTACATTTTCATGACCTGAAAAAAACCATTCAAGTTAGAACCATACCGATGGTACTAGCAAACAGTAGCAGGAACACTATACCTCAATTTCAGCGACTACTTGACCCTTCACAATCCTCCCTCCGTCATCAACACACCATCTCACTAACTTTCCTGGACTTGGGCTCCTCATTTTAGTGGGGTCATTTTCTCTTTCCAAAATTGCAGTTTTTCCATTGATTGTGATTCTATCCCCGTTTACTTCTTCCTTCAGATATACCACATAACTCTCTCCATCAAACTGAACCAAAAGAGACCCGTCACTCATTGGTTTTGAAGTCAACATGACATTCGAACAAGAACTCGAATCCGACAAGGTAAGGCAGTAGGAATGAGGGGACGACAAAGAAACATTGAGGGAATACTTCGTGTTCTCGTAGATGATGTCGAAATGAAAGTCAGTTTTCAATGTGGAAGTAGGCAAGACTTGGCCCTTCTCTAAACTTCTTTTATAACCTTCTGTCAACTCTCTGAAAGACTCTGACGCCTTCCAAACAGCTCCACTAAAAACAGTGACCCACAAGTCTGGCCTCTCCGCTTTGACATTTTCTTCCTTGATCAAAGCATCCAACCATGCCGTATTAAATCTATTTTCCGAAAACTCATCGGTCTCCAATAGTTTGATAAGGTACTCAACAGTCGTGCGGAAATCTCCACGGATAGACAATTCTTTTAAAGCCATAATCATATTCTTTCGAGACTGTGACCTGTCGTGGCCATAAGCAAAAATATGACCAAATTGCGAATCGGCATATTCGTGCAAGCCACCATCTGCAGAGACCGAGAAATAACCCCATACGTTGGTATTTGACCGAAAATTCAGCTCTTTAATCGAGCCAGACGACGGTTTAAACCCAGCGTCAGGGTTCTCTGCTGTAATACGACAGGCTATGACATGACCCAAAGGAAAGGGCTTTCGAAGCGTCGTATGCGACTGGGGATTCTGGAATTGAAAGTCGATGGGTGTAGAGGTGCTTGGTTGTAAACCGTACAGAACTCTAATATCTCGGATGTTGTGGAGGGGTATTCCCATGGCAACCTGAAGCTGAGCCGCTGGTATGTTGACTCCAGAGACCATTTCTGTCGTTGGGTGTTCAACCTATATCAGATAATCAGTTTATGTTAGCAAAAAAAACAGGGGTACCACTTTTGATCATGCATACTTGTAACCGAGGGTTCAACTCTAAAAAGTAATATTGTGATGTCTCGATGTCGTACAAAAACTCGACTGTGCCGGCATTTTCGTAACCGACTAATTGTGCTAATCTCACTGCACTTTTTTCCATTTCTTCCCACATTTTTGAGTTTGCAACAGTAACGGGGGCCTCCTCTATGATCTTTTGATGTCGCCTCTGTACGGAACAATCACGTCCAAATAGAGAAATAGCGTTTCCGTAGCTATCTGCTAACAATTGGACCTCAAGATGTCGTGCGTTTGTAGCTAATGACATCAAGAAAATCGGAGATCCCGGCACTTCGGATTGTACGGCACGAAAAGCGGCAGCGAAGTCATCTATGTTCAGTACTTTGCGAATACCTTTGCCTCCACCGCCTTCGGACGCTTTGATCTATTCACCGACAAGAGAGAGAGAGAGAGAGAGAGAGAGAATCAGCACCGATTGTAACGAATGTCTGCAAATGCAATTCTGCAAGTACACACCATACAAGGAAAGTTCACTTTTGACAGTCCCTCTAACGCTTGATTCAAATCATCAACACATGCTTGCATATACAAGTCATCAGGGACAGTAATATATCCTTCGGCCGTTCTTGCGTCAGTCGTCAGGCCGGAGCCGGACCATGCCATTGTAGGAACATTTGCAGATTGGGCTACAATTGTCGACGAAATCTTATCACCTGCAAATACAATATTAGTCGACAGAATTGATAATATTTAAAAAAGAGGGCAACGCCACACATACCTAAACTTCTCATTGCCCCGCCGCTGGGCCCAATAAAAACTACTCCTATAGTTTTCAACTTATCTGGTAATTTGGGATTCTCACTAGCATGGCCCCAGCCAGCCCACACTGCATGAACCCCCGTTCTGGAGGCAATATCGACAATCAAATCCACATTCGCATAGTTGTTATTATTAGAACCACCTGGGACTTCAATGTAATGATCGGACATTCGAATATATTCTGCATTATGCTGTAAATCCTCGGGAGTGGCCTAATAGTTGGAAGGGTTTAGATACTGAATTTTTCCATGAAAGAATTTGATGCACATCATTTCTACCAAGTTAAATTCTTACCATGACAACAAATTTAATCGCCCGTTCGTCCCCAAAGGTCTCGTATGCCCATTTTCGAACCGATCTAATTTCCTTTACTGAAAGTAGACAAAAAAGGCAAGGTTATAAATAATTCTTAAAATCTTGGGTTGATTTCCCACATTACAAGGGAACAGGAACCGAAAATAGCATGAAGAAAACAAAAAAAAAATTATACCGGCCGCAATTCCATTGTTGGCGATGAGAACTTTTTCTATCACAGTATGGCCTAGGCAACTAATTACAAAATCTTTGACCCGAGAGGGTCTACTATGCTCGAATGAGCCTTTGTAATTTGTCGGTGCAGGCATCCCTCGTTCAGTCAAACTACGGTCGGCCAATGTCGTTGAAAGAGTATCCGACACCACTTAATGCGAAAGTACAATCTGGGCAAACACTGCAAAGGGTAATCTACAATAAACTAACTGCACTGCGGGTTTGGATAAATGATTTCTTCTAGAATTGCAAAAGAATAAAAATAGCACTCATTTAGCAGACTCCAGAAAGTTTGAGCGTTCGCCGGCCAATCGACGAGCGGGCGACGGGGTGTGATTAAACTCTCACTCGGGCCGTCCCAATTGGAAGAAGCTATGACCGGATTTGCTGCAAAATCTCCGTACCTTGTGCAATGTGCAAATGACAAATTTTTGTGCTTTTTTCGTCAGATTTTGTCGTAAGTATGCTGATAGTTAATTATTGCCTGATCAGCGCTGGAACAAAGCAGCGAATGTAACGGACAAGCGAAAAGATGCAACGACAGGGAGAAATGCACGATTGATCACTTATATGTCTAGAATTAAGGTATGTAAAAAATCTTCACTTCGGGATAAGGGATGATTGCGGAGTTGCCGAGATTGTTCCCGATACCGCTTATTCCGTTGATCCGTTCCATTGAACAATGCACCCGTTTTGCTACGGCGAGCAACGCTTTTTCCTACCACAACTAACTGGCAATCCATCGATTTTGGAACAACTTCCTTCATTGTAAATTGCATCGATGGAGATCCTTGTGCTGTCCACGTTCTGGTCTGAACTGTCGCTGCAATTGGATGACGTGATTAAGATATGCTTATCGTCCATCAACAAAATTCGGAAAACAAAGGTGAGAATATCAGTGGCGACATGTGCAGATGCGACGCCAATCCATTGATTTCGATAAAAAGTCGGATCTATTTCTGTCCATATCATGATAGTCCGCCTCAGTGGCATGAACCAAATAAATTTATTCCTTTGATAAACACTCTTCCCGGGAAGTCCCTTCGGACGCACGGAAGTATCAGTTTAATGTTTGACGGATCAATATAATTATCGGTCTGCATCTAAAATTCCGCTCAAAGAAAAATATGACTGAACATCTAACACAATGATAGCAATCAGGCTACGGTCAAGTCATCTGTAAAATACAAGTGAATCACTGGTAGCCATTCTTCATCATTCATTTCCAATTTGATAAACTCATCTGATTCATTCACTATTTCATTCTCTTCTAAGGTGAGGTCCATGTCGAGTAATTTCCCTAGCCTCTTCCACATATATCCTTTAGCATGGGCGTTGTAAGTAAGAAATTTTTCTTGAACTGCCAAAAGGTTTTCTTCGGAGCAGATCTATAATTGGAACAAAACCTTGTTACCCAATTAGAGCAGGTGGCTGACAATTAAAATTTTGATCATACCTCAATCACATGCTCATCCTTTGTCAAAGTATTCACAATTTTGATTTTTCGGGAGTTAGCACTTAATTTTCCTACCCAGTATTTCTTTTGGATATCCATCCACCATGGATTATTCAATTGATCCATATTAAAGTCATCCCGAGGTTCGGCAGGTGGAATCTGAACAAATCGACCGTCAGGTGTGAATGGCATTGAACAATTCGTTACAGGGTCAATAAATGATTTGACCTAAAAATGAATGCTTAGCCAAATCACATAAATACAGATTTCATAAATTGATTTACATTTCCAGTTTTGGGATCAAACCAATGTGAAATGTCTTTGCCCGCATTTCGTATGATCGGAATTAATAATTTACTGTCATCTGTTCAAAACGCAATAATTATCGTTAATTATACCATTGCATAAAGATGTAACAGCAAGAATAAAAAATCAAGAAATGCATTCGAGCATCTGAATGAATTATAGTGATTTGCAAATCCAAAATCATTATCAAAGTCTATCGCTCAAAGAATTATCACCACTTACTCTTATATTCCTGTATAAGGCCCGTTAAGTTATAAACATTTCCCAGCCAACTCAACCAACAGTCTTTTTCGTTATCATGTTTCGCAACATCAGTTGGTGTAAAATATTTTAACTTTTGCTGCAGACCAGGAGAATTTTCTACTGAATTATTACTTTCCGTCGTCTCTGAAACAGGCATACTGAATTGACCAAAACTAGATGAGAAAGAAAAATGTATGTATCTGAATGGTGGTCGAATGTGTTGTATTGTACCAGAATTGGAAATCGTTGTCGTTGAGCTGATCAAATTTTGAGTGAAATAATCGTTGCATGCTAATACATGTTCGCTGGCACGAATGAGCCAGGCTGATAGAAAGCGCCAATATTGATGCCCCAGCATCGCAAAATTTGATATGATATCTGCCCGTAAGAATAGATACATTGTTTTTTCTGATACAATTATGAAGAAACTGATGAAATATATGTAGTGAACATATTCCTCGTTATAATGGATATCGACCATTTGACGACTTTCGGTGTCTATCATCATTGACTTGGAAATAGCAACTTTTAGTAGATCACTCTATTTTATGAATGAAGCCAGCCACTTTCCAAAATGCGTTCGCGCTCAGCAAACCGTAGCTATAAGGTTTCAAATAATATTGGAAAGGAATAGGATCCGTATAATCCAAAACGACCGCAATCATGAAAATTGTGTCCTTTGACTTTATTTTATTTGTTGCAATGATGTGCACATCTACCTGAAGCAAAAGTTTCGCAATAATACAGCGGAGACCTATTGGAATAGTATAATTCATAATACATATCATGGTTTGATGAATCCGAAAGCGATCTTATCGTCGATACCAGAATCTACAGATTAAAAAAGTCAAAGTTATTGGGTGAATATCTGCACCGCACAGACGATGGGGATGAGAGGATGTCATTGCAAACCTCTTGAAGTTGAGATGTAACTGTAGGACACCTCGGTCAAATACACATTTGAACCCTTTCCTGTGACTCATTTCCCATTCCTTATTGACGATTCTGAAAGCAACATCTTCATACGGCGGACCAGCAATAAATTTTATGATAACGGTATCCGGATCATTTGGATCTTTGATTATTTTATATGTCGGAGCCTTCGTTTTATCAATAAGATCGGGATAGAAAATATTGAACTTATACCCTTGTACGACTTTTGGCGGTGGATTGTCGGGATCATAATGGGTTTGATTATATTTGTTCCATTCGAAACCGGTGTGAACTCGGTTGAAGTATCGTGGTTTACGAGGTCGATACTTATCGGACCAATTGTAATTCTGTCGAGCAGCAGATCAAGCCAATGACCGCATTTAAATATGAAATAATTCAGGTGGTTTAATTCAGAGAACTAACGTTGATAAAAAAAATCGAAACACAAACCTTCGACGCCAAAGCCATTTCTTCTTGAAATATCTCTTCATCTTCTTCAAATCCCTTGCGCATTTCATGCTGATACAACTGCGAAGAATAACGAGTAGTTCGGTTAGAGCCAAAACAGGTTAAGCACCAATTGACATAAGAGTACAAACCGTCTCGTCATTAACGACGTCGCTTTTTTCTTCTTCTCTCCTTTTCCATGCATCCTTTAAACTTATTACCTTTTTGGTTCGTTCGGCCTCTTCACCTTCATCTGCTTTATCCTTGCCTTTCTCGACGGCTTCCTCGTGTTCTCGTTCTCGCTTAAGCCGTAGCTGTTCAAGTCGAGTACGCAACATTTCTTGATGCATCGCACGCAATCGAGCCTAGAATTCGTCAATTCGCGGTCAATCAGCAATTGTCAATATAACGGGAAGAACAACAATTGAATAGCAACGAACCTTCGCTTTCCAAACTGTCAATGCTTTTAACAACGTTTCCCAATATTCAACGTCCACGGGACCGCCACTTTTCAATTTATTCGTAATCTGTTCTTGCAGAACAGATAGCTGATCATATGTTTTGTCAGACAACATTTTATCGATATCTTGGTGAACTGCTTCCGAAACGCCGGATTCCGTGGCCGAGGAATCAGACGTCAGTTTGGAGAGGTAAGAATCCGCAACGACGAGAAGTGCCTTCATTAAAAATGTAATTTTCCCAGATTACAAATATACGCGAATCAGAAACGAAAAAAATGTCAGAGTATAGTGTGAGCGATTAGAAGAGGAAACCGACGCTAACCTCCCAAAATTGTACAGTATCAGGGTTTTTCTCTAATGCCAGATACATCTGAATATCTTTGTGCAATTCTTGTACGTCAGGTAATGACAATTCCTATTAAATTGCAACCGTCAATAAGTCACATACATCTGTCATATCTTCAGTCAAGCATGCAGCAAAATCACCAACCTCAAACAACAAATAGGGTTCGTCAGTATCAACTTCAAACCCCTGATCTAACATTTCAGGATTTTCGGCAAGCTGCATATTAATCGCCAAAACGTCGATAGGTTTAGCGCGGCCTTCTTTGATCCTAATTTCGGCTCTTCGCTTTGCCTGTTCCAAATGAAACTCATCTTCTCTGGCTTCCCAGTCTCCAAGGGCTGCTCGATCTGCTTCTCTTTGCATTCGAAGCTAAAGAATTGTACAGAGTGTGAATAGAGACCATAATCATCCTGTGCAAGTTTGCAAAACAAGAATGTTAACACAATGAACTTTACCTTTTCCTCCTCTCGGAGTTGAAGTTCTGCTTCTCTTTCCTTTCGACGTCGCTGAAGTTTATCCAATTCGGCCTAATCCAATATGAATTCGTTTAGTACTCGATCGGATAATTTGTATTTCTATTTCACGCAGAAATCAACTTCACCTGAGTGATTTCTTTATTCGTCATTTCCTTGTGTCTCTGTTCTTCATCAGTGACCCCTTTTTTCTTTTCCCTTTCTTTCTTCTTATGCCATACAAATTTTTGACCCAGATTGGCATCGCCAAATGGATTATCTGCCTCAGAATACCCCATTAACGCAATAGTTGTGGATAACTCCTCTTTTCGTTTCTGTCATGAAGGAGAGAATTTAAAGATGTTAAGTGCGATAAATCTACGAGGAGTTAAAGTAATAAAGGAATCATTACTCTTTTCTCTTCTTTTCGCCTACGTCTGTCTTCAGATGACTCTCCATTACTGCTATTCGATTCGAACAGGAAGAATAAATAAACAAGAGTTGAGTATTGTTGGACAGTAACGAATTACCAATGATGAACGAACGAATAAATAGTCCGTAAATCATACGAAATGTAGCCTAAAGGAAGGATTGCACCTTTCAATGCATTCATTCCAAGAAAATAGTACCTTTTTCTTTTCTTTTCCTTTCTTGATTTCCTGTCGTCGGATGACCGAGCAGAATCGGCCTCTGAATCAGAGGACGATGAATGTCTTTTCTTGTGCTTTCGTTTACCCATAATATACTGAGTGACAAGGCTTGATTATGTGCGAATACAGAAAGTATTGTAGGCTCAAATGACGAGGTCCAGAGTTGATGTCAAGATAAGAATACAATTTGTCCAAAGTCCGAGATCGCAACGAAATCTAAGAATTGCAAACTCGACTTTATTCCATTCGACGAGCTTTCAATACTTGTTTATTTTCGTATCAGATGTAAGTACAAATGACATTGCTCTCCGATACAAATGAGATCTCAATTATGAGGGCCAATAATTTTGTCTTTGTTAATACTGACATCTTCATTGTAGTCTTGCAGTCCGAAACGATATCGCATTTGAATTCGATTCCTCTTTCCACAACACAGCACATCGTTAGCGACATGACATCGACTATAGGAAATGTCGACGATGACTTTCTTCTCTCGATATGGGAGGGCCAACTTCCAATTCACTTTTCCCTTGATCCTGTCGAAGCGGGCAATATCGGCCTCAAACCTTCAGATTCACTTTATGTAAGTATGGCGTATCAATAACTAGCTCATTCAATATAGCATCATCTCTCCGTATTTATATGCGATATGCTCATATGCCAACAAACTCTCTCAAAATAGTTAATGCTACCACGATGCTCTTATCTTTCCCTCCACACGCCAACGATTCAGAAATTCTTTGTCGAGCAAAGCATATCTCTATTAACAGTTGGCGATGAGTCTGAAATATGGTACGAATATAACGGGGTGCCCTTAAAATGGTAATTGCTACACTACTGATTCTTTTTTATTCGTCGATAGTTACGTAACTATCAATTACGCCTTGGGTACCCGGATTACTTCCCTAACTTTGCTCTCCTTAATCCCTGCTTCTCCCTAGGCATTATCCAATCGGCTTGCTATATGATCTTTTCGCAGCAACTTCATCCATATCTTCGTCACCTTCCAAATCGCCTCAATCTTCCCAGTTCCCAGCAGCTGGTCTTACTCCAGCTGTTTCTCTGCCGTGGAAATTAACTGTCCATTTTCAAAATTTCCCGAATGATAAACTCCTTAAGGTTCAAAATTCAGATACTGTTCAAGATTTTTTTATGTCGATGCTGAAAGAAGTACGTAGTTATGCCATCATACATGTTTTTGACTGATGTCTTGGTTGGGAGAAATTTGGGTTGTATAATTCTAACGTTCTCTGTTACAAGGCGGACTACATGCGACACGGTTCAACAAAAACAATCATGGGACTATCGAAGTCCGATCAACTTCAACTTTGGGAATCATTTCGAACTCGTAGGTTTTCCTCTCTTTGTCACTGACAACTCCCCTGTTCTCGTTATAATGTGTTCTTGGTTTAATTCACAATTTCTAACGCACAATCACAGATTCATTTACCAACTTTCAGAAAGTCAATAAAACGCTTGTGCCGGAGGATCTTAAGAGCATTAAGTCACTGCCGATACGATTATACTTGTGCTCTCGTGAGCGACAAAAAGAGAACAATCAGCTTCAATATACAGTTGTGCAGGAGCCAATTGGGATTCTGAAAGAGGGACAAGGTAGGCCTGACTTTTGGTACTTCATTCACTCATTATGCTCTGCTGAGTTAATTCTACTTCTATCATTTTGTATTCGCCTTCCATCTTGCTCGTGGTGTTTCAGATAAACCGCTTACTCTACAGGAATATCTGTCTCTGGCTATGCCTTTTCAAAACATACTTGAAGCTGCAATAAGAATTCATGGGATAGACATGCCGACAGACACCACTGTCGATTGGATATATAAATCGCTTTGGTATCCCGATAATTGGGTCCACGTAGTCGTTACGCTGTGATTTGGGAGTCGTAATTGTTTTGTACAGATATAGGAGCAGGTTTCTGCAGGAAATATTCAAATCTTGCCACCATGAATGTTGCCGGTCAAATCTCATGATGTCAAGCCGCGTCATCGCAACATGACCGAGTAAAAGTGAGAATGACATGTTATATGAGAGAAATATCATTTCATATGCCTTATGAAAACTCTATGCTTAGTCACGTTAGAAGGTGTAGGAAGCAATACAATATTATATGACAAAAACTGCGACGTTGGAAACTGTTATGGCGCTCACGAAGGACCGTTGTATTTACAGAGCAAAATGTTCTAGTGAGCACCGTACGGTGGAAGCTAAGGATAGCAAGTCAAAGAACTGTTTATAATTAACGCATATCTGTTACTTCTCGCTTACGGATAATACAGACAAGGTTGGATGAAATTTTCTTGGCAAAACATTGGATGTGCCGCCCCAGTAGTGACGCATTGTCGAAGGCACTCACGAGTTCCCTCCAGGACCCAGACTTCAGGACCACGAAGACAGGGATAACGAATGAATGATTGAAATGAGCTATTGGAATGCTACCGATAACCCGCCTCGTTCTTTCGACACTTTCCCGAACAATTTTCAATGGGATTTTCCGGGCCGTCAAGGGGCTAAGGGGAATAGTCCGCGCACCAAACTTCAGCAATAACTGTACGATAATACAGGAATGACGTAGCCAGACTCGGAGAAAGTCAAGACACATAGATGTGCTATTCATGACATATTCTCCATTACGTTTTCTGCTCGGAAACTGTGGCTGTCGGTTTCAGGGGTCTGTACGGGTGGGGTGCGAATAGCCCTGTGGTTGTCGGTGATAAAAGGACGCAATGTACACTCATAGCTTTGCAGCAAACGAAGCAACCGAATACAACATTTCAACAGAGATATGGTTTACCAAGTTATTCAAACGCTCATATTCAGCAATAGCTTCAACCTTGTAATTTCAGCATGCAAGAAGGCATATGTACAACCGCATCTTTTTAACGGGTTGCGAGTTGCTTGCGCACTTACCGCTACTATCGCCATCATGGGAGAGCTCATCAAAGCTTTTCCAGCTAATGAATCCGGTCTCATATTCCAACACCTCAGTTTAACGTTGTGTTGGTATGTTAGTTTTATAATACGCGCCGTGTATATTTTCAAAATTCTCCACAAAATTTCAATTTCCGAGAGTGAAAGAAGGCTCTGCTTAGCAGCTGGTGGAACTGCGTTGATGATGTACGCTACCATCTTGATTTTTTGGTTCGCCACAGTAAAGCGCTACATAAATGCTACTGGATTTCCATCTGTCGTCATCCCCGATTATGGTTTTATTTTGGACCTTGTATTTACCTTAATCCTGGAACTGCTAATTATTGCCAGTACAGCGAAAATCGTTAAAATGGAAATATCCCCCACTCAAGCGACTCAGACTGGTGCCGATGGATTTTTTAAATCGGCAAAGGCCCTCCAATTCTTTAAATACATGGTGGTACAGGCCTGCCTGGTTTCGGTCGTCATCGTCACAATTAACTTGTACAACTATTTCTTATATGATTTCTCAGTTTCAAACCATCTATACAGTTTACAAATGTATATTCTTCCATTTAGTTTAGCTGTGTTTGAAGCCTTGTTGAAGGATAGTAATCGCCCCACTGGGACAGGAGGGAAGGGTCCTACTTCAAGTACCGCGTTGGAGTCTGGTGGAAGATCTGTGAAGGCTTAAATAACCGACGAGGACGACATTGCGAATAAACCAACCGATGTAATAAATATTTTACATTATTATTATATACCGATAGCAAAATATTATTTACATATTTACCAGTTGGGTTGCCGCTAGTTTGCAGAGAGAGGTCATCGATGTCAGTGGAGGTTGCCATTCGCTGCATCTATGAGGCTGGGCATACTGCATCACTTATATTCCTTTGAAACCCACGGGCAACTTTTAAATTTGCTGATTCATAAATTCATTAAATATACATGATTTGGAAAATTATTGTCTGTACGCTGAATGATTTCTGCGGAAGCTCTTACTTGGAATCCTAGAGGGAATACGCGAAATCGTGTATATTTGCAACTATGCATCAACGGTACTGTGAAGTCAGGCATTAAGTCCAATTTTCAGAACGGTGAATAATGACTTGGCCAAAATGAAAGAATATTTTTGGAAGTTGCGATTTATTGCGATTATTAATTGGTATTATTTTTCTTTGTGTGATAAGCTGTAAGCTGAATTGGCGTATCAATGTATGAGTATGTCCTATCATTATCTATTTACATCCAATAAATGCGGAAATGTAGCAATAATGAAAAGTCCACTTTGAATAAAATTAAGAAAAGTCATGAATCAGGTCATCTGAACTCTGCGTGATGCGTCCAATTTCGAATTTCTGTCGGTGCAAAATTCGCTCCTCCGCTCCACACAATTTTGAATTCTACTCTTTATTACATTATTTTTTTGCATCAAACTCTCGTCAAAATGTCGACATATAAGGTCGAATGGTGTCCCCCCGCTGGTTCCAAATTCAATGACCCCGTCTACGCTCATACCTTCGCACACCCGCAGTCCCATTTAATCTCCAACTTTGAAAAGTTATCCATGCAGTCGCATCCATCGCCTTCATTTTCATGTGCTTACGGTTGCCGTGATTGCGGTCTCAGTAATTTGAATGCAAATGGAACGAGGCACCTCAATTCTAACGTTGTTTCCAATTCTTACACCGTTCAAAAGGAAAAAGAAAGAGAAACGGAAGAAACTGCTTTAATGAGACGTTTTGAAGGGTTGAGGGTGGCAGAGAATACTCCTCTCCACTCCCAAACATCTCATTTTCAACTCAACTCCAACAATCAACCTCAAATTCAACCTCATCCGTATCAAGCTCAACACACAACGCAACCGCAGATATTACCATCGACTGACCCAACCCAATTTTCTTACTCGTGGACTTCCTCTTCACCTCAAAGCCAGTCGCAAGCACAGCAACACACCTTTGCATCCCCGTCCCCATTTGCACCGCAGCAGGTATACACGAATCAATTCGAACTGACTTCTATGGAGAAATTATACTTGGAGGGGCTCAAAGCGCGACAGGAAGAGAGAAGTTGTGGAATGGATGTAGAGATGGAGTCCGGAATGATTCAAAGGGCAGAATATAACAATACGAACGCCATCGAGAGTAGGAATGAGAGGTATTATCTTTAATTATTTTTGCTAGGTTATCGTATTCAGTAGTATTAGTTGAATGTTTACGACTAATCTGTTAGATGTTGCTTAGATAGTCTGTTGGAGCTTATTTAAATAATGTTTTGTGAATTCTCTTTCCGCTTTTTGTAAATTCTGCCTGCCCTTATGCTCGTCCTTTTCCCATTCTGCTCTATCTGACCACATCATGCTTCCCATTCATCCCGTTGTGATCATCCTTTTCGTTTGCTTTCTTTCTTCAACTGTTTTACCTTGCGCCCATTATCTTGAATAGTGCTGTCGTATGTACCACTGAAGACGAAGATACGGCATCGGAATTGTCGTTCATGCTTAATCAGTGCGACCTTGGGATGAATTATAGCGTTACATTCGGAAGTCAGAGGATGCAACATATGCCTTACATTTCTTAGATTGTAGCAGTTTCAATTGAAGATTTTTTCGCATAGTACATAATTTATCGTGAAAATGCATTGTATATTAAGAATGAATATAAGCATGAGCTAACAGTTCACTGTATGTATGTAGAATACGATATAGTCGCATCTTATGCTTATCTATTGTATTTGTAATGCTATGATCCAGACAGAACGACTATTTAACGCATTCAATCTCTTGTCCGACTGGATGTGGTAGAAATGCGAATTCGCCAGTCATGTCATGTAAACTTCAGAAGAAGATTACAATACTTTTATGTACTACTATTTTCAGCCAAAGTCATTTCATCTCATCTCTGAATGCGACCTTTGATTGTTGATTGGCAAATCAAAATTAGCTCGTTTGACAACTGAAATCGCAATTTGTACACAATTCATATTATGCCAAAGTGAATCTTCCCCGCCCTTGTTGGACATTATTATTTTCATTACTTAAGCTACGGCATTCGTTGGCGAGTTCGCAAATAAGCCCCTATTGAAAATCCCGCGCAACTCAACTGCATTCACCCTTTCTACGTGACGTCATAGTCGGCCTCGGCCTAATTTATTTAGGCAAAAGTTTCCTAAGTAACCTTAAAACTCGGATATATGACTCTAGGTTCCGTTCTACCATAGATCCGGCTTTCATCATACAATTGAGCAATGCTGTCTAATTACTCGTTTAATCCCTTCCATGGACCCCGATACACGTTGTTCTCCCGACATCGCTCTCATAGGATGAAAAAGAACTTAGAGAAAGACATTCACCATCCAGTGCTGCACGGTCCAATATCAAATCCGCCTTTTATTGGGCCATTCTTACAGTTTGGCGACACGATCGATGAATGGTGGATTGGAAGTGTTCTTGTACTTACAAGATGTGAAGGATGTGTAGACGGGAATTGCAATGACCAGTTGGATGAAGAGATGGAGGATGAAGAAAACAGTGAGAATTTCGGTGGAAAAGGGTCCAATGAAGGAGAGAAGGGTAAGGCAAACATGAAGCAAGAGAACAACAAAGCCGATAGGCCCTGCAGCAAAAATCCAGAGAAACCTGTCGTGGTTTTATGGGATGATGATGAGAGTTGGACTTGTACGGTTGATAAGGGCGAGGATGAGCTACTATCGAAGAAATTCCACAATATACCTTCTCAGACTGCGTCGACTTCGGCATCCAGCAATATTCGTTCAAACTCCTACCAGACAGCTCCAATACTTAATTCACTCAATCCTCCCGATCGAAGCCCTTGTCGAATTCATTTAATGCATACCTTTGGATATAATGCGTACCGGTTTAATATAGTAGTACCTCAGAGAAAAGATAAACCCAGGAAAATATGGTACAGAGTAGAGTTTGACACGAGTGAAAGGGAAACCGGTTCTGATTTCGTTCATAACTTTGTGGTTCCTGCCGTGGGTCAGAAATGGAAGATATTGACGTGGGTTCGCATCCTTCCTATGAATATGTCGAATTGTCGTATTTAATGAACTAACTTCATTTTAATGAACTAACTTCATATACTTAGTCGTGTAATGGCTTCGATAAAGAAGGTTCGGTTTATCTTTGTACTCAACATCACATGTGGATGAATCATGACCTCTTTTTTTTTAAATCTCAGTTAAACTCGAAATTATCGAAGCACTCCGAAATGTTCAGCCAATGTGGCGACAAGTATTAAAGCAACATAGAGAAGATCCATTCCATGTTCAGGTTTGATCATTCGCCGTTGGCCTCGTCTTTCCTGCTCATGTCTGACTTTTGTGATGTGCGCTCGTACAGTTAGCGTTAGGCGACCAGGTATACATGGACGCTATCTTCGATCAGGTGGAACCTCTTAAAGAATGGTTGAAATTAAAATCATGGAGGGAGAAAGAGTCTTTTCCTGTCACTAAAGCCCTCAAACATGAAGTATTGAAATTTTATTTCTTTGGATATTTTCATCAATTCACTATGTCGCTTATCCAAGATTCGTACGCCTCTATTCCATACGTGATGCAGTGGTATGCGTTTGCTTTCGGCCTTCATTGAAATCGAAGCATAACTGCTAATCCTTTATCTATTCTTTAGGGACGGTACGAAATCCAGCTTAATCAGTTTTCTATATATAGGGAACTAACTTTTGAACTTAGACCATGATATAATGGATGGTTGGGGAAGCTATCGGGATTCATTGCATCATAGTCCTGTTTTCCAGTGCATGTTTCGAGCAGCTTTGAAATATCGGTTGCTCTTTCAACATCACACTACAGTCGATCGTGCAAAATCGGACGGTCTTTTCGGTATCACAAGCTTCAGTGATTTTAAGTTTCTCGGTCCGGAAACGGCAGTACTTGCAGTTGATACTCGAGCGGAACGGACGATGCAACAAGTACTATCGGAGGGATCATGGGATATTATTTGGAGAACAGTTTACGAAAGATTAGAGCAAGCCAAATCGGTCAAGCATCTTTTGGTTATTCTTGGTGTTCCCATGATATTCCCAGATTTAAACTTCGCGGAAAGAGCATTCGAATTCTTTTCAAGAAAGAATGCCAGAAAAGGAACAAGGCATCAAATCGCCAAACCTTTTATGAACGATTTCGATGAACCGGAATTGATGGATGACTTAATTGATCATTGGGATTGTAGGTATCATGCTATGGAGAAGATTGAAGTCTTGAATGAGCTTGAAAAATTATCAGAGAAGTTTGGTGTTAGATCCACAATATTAAGTGGAGATGTTCACTGTTGTGGAATAGCCTTGTTTCGATCAATTGATGTGTCCGAATTATCACCAGCGAACCGTCACGAAGATTACGCTGGCTATCTTCGGCGCTTAAGAAAAACTAAGTCTGACAAAGAAGTCTTGGACAAGCAGCCAAAATCTTCTGGTATCAAACGTTTGCTGACACTTAATCAGACGAAATCACTTACTCCTAGCACAATAACTCCTACATTAAGACGAGATCCTCGGTTCATACCTAACGTAATCACCTCCGCCATTGGCAACGTTTCTCCTCCAAGAACGTTGATTCTTGCTTATCATTACCTCCACAAGCCTGCTCGGTTAACAGCCACGACAATGGAAGATTTCTTGGATCTGTTCAAAACAAGTACAAATGGGCACAAAGTGAAACATCAAAAAATCCATGGTTAGTACTTGTTATGTTTCAAATTTCAATGGTCGCGTTCTTATTTTAACATGAACTCCGATTGTAAGGTCGACGAAACTTTGCAGTTATTCAGTACGCCGAGAAAGCCCCGCAAAGTATACTGCGGTCGATTGAATCGCTAGGTTCTGGGCCGAACAATGCAAAAGATAGAACCGCGTCGCCAAAATCTACTAAATATACCGTCACATCAGTTCGAAAAGTGGGAGTTGCGAACGAGCCAGAATCGAATAAGAAAGTCAACACTCATGATCAACTGTATGAAGATGATTTAGTTATTACTTTGTTTTTGGAACCGAAGAAGGATGGCCAAGATGCCGTCGGTTATTCAACCATAGTACCAGCATTGGAAATATAACAGTACTTCTTATGTGTATTCAGGTTAGATCTAGGGATATCCTTTAATTGAAGTATTATACGAGTGATACCGGCTGGCTATTGTAGTGTTGTTAATAATTACCATGGAATAGTATTAGCTCCGCGGCGGAATGCCCTATTTTAGGCTTAAGAGTTCCTTATAGGAGACTGAAGGTGCTTACTGTTAAATTGAGTGCTCAAGAGTTTCATGGCCAACAATCAATCATAGTTCATTTGTAATCCGATGAGTGATTTCATACTTTATTAAAAGATTTCGTCATTTTCCCTTAGTCAACTATATGAACTATACTGTAATTAATTACTTATAAACAATGTCTATTTGAATGGAATGAGAATGAGATATGTTGAAGCAATTTATTTAAAATTGTAGTATTGCGTTGAATTGAGGACAGTGAGCTAAAAATGATAGCAGTATGTGAGGTTAGTGAATTGTACAGGTAACATATTCCTTTAACAGCCATGAATTGTATGGCCAACAGGAAGAAAGGGCAGAATGAAAGACATCAGAACGCATAATTACTTTGAATGAATTCCATGTATAAACGCAGCCAGATTTGCGAAAACCCACTCTAACATTGTACGCTCTCAATAATTGGTAAAACAGCAGGAGTTCCGACAACACCTAATCCTGCGGCCTTCTCGAATTTGTTCGAAATCCAAGGTTCAGAGGTGGCAGTAAATTTGCCACCTCCTTTCTCTAATTTCACATTCCAGGAACTATCAATTTGGTAAGAATTGTTGGGGAACGAGAATCTGACGGACCATGGCTTTTGAGGAGACGAAGAGGCAGAAGAGACTTGCAGTGAGAGACCGAATCCTCGATGTTTGTCGTCCCATGTGATTTTGAATTTAGCTTTGCAGCTAGCATTTCCGTTATCGACGGATGATCCACCCGGTTGATCTGGCTTCTTTTTACTGCAGGGCTTTGTAATGCTGAATACGTTTGACAACACTTCTCGAGTATGGCCGTCTCCACCGCATTTACAGCCAACCTTATATCCCACTTTGTTGTTGCTCTTTCGGCATGTGTTTCTGCTCACCTTCTGATCCTTAGCGGAGCAGGCAGCAAGGCAAAGAGTCTTGAAATCTGAGCAGAAAGCCGTCACATTCTTGGGTTTGCAACGGGGATAGTAGTAAACTGTCTTGGAAGGATTTCCAGAGGCCCCAGATGGATCAGAAGAGGCGTCACGTTCTTTGGCAGTGTCGATGTGATTGAGAATTGACTTTACGATGGATGGGGTGACATCTTTGGATGGAGCACAGGTACATTTCTGTTACCATTTATAAATCAGATGATCGCAGTTAGTGGTTTGAAAACAAGGGAGTTCGCGTTCCAGTGAATAATCATGAGCAGATCCGAATGAAAGAGCCTAGATTCAAAAAATGGCTATATAATTCTGTAAAATGGCAGCGTACCTTTTTATATCCAAGAAACTCATCCGCAGCGAAATAGCACACATTATCAACAGGATTTCCGGGACAAACTTCCTGGCATACGTTTTTAAATTCCTTGCAGAAATCACCAATCACATGGGCGGAAATGATGGGGAAAGCGACAGCGAGGAGAATTAAAACGGAATGAATGGACTTCATTGTTTTGTCAATTGAAGAAATAGGCAGTAATTCTCTATATTAAATCGTGAGATCGGACAAGTCAGGATACGTCTGCAGTATAGGGAAGAGCACTGCGAGCAAAGAGATCACTCACTCTTGATGACTTCGTAGAATCAAAGGCAAAAGTTACCGCAAATACAAGACACTTCGAAATGGAACGTTCTATAAACTGAGGTCGGTGGGAGTGGAATGACGAGACCAAAGCCTACTGCCGAAGGAGTCAACTCCAGGCTCGGTGACCAAAGCCATAAATGAAAAAGGGACCCGTGTCAACCGGGAGACGACGACGGAGGATATGGCATTTGCCATAAAAGGAAAGATTATGAGTTATCTTATTTTTGTTATCTTTATTCTGTACTTATATGCATCTAGTCAATAGTTATGCTGTATCTTTATCTATAATCTACCGGGGAATTACTCGAAATATGATTATTCGCGCAAATTTCAATTTGGCATTACTTTTGATTACTTTCACTACCTAATGTAAGAGACAATGTCAATTGGTATTTGGTAATTGGTAGTACTAAGTGACCTCGCAGTGTGACTGCCGCCAGTGATCACTGATCAGCAATAGCATTGAAGAATTTGGAGAGGGAAATCTGAGCCATTGACAGGTAGCTAATTCCAGGGCCAAGGAAATTGTGTTCATTAAGATTATCCAGGGCCCGGAATGCAGACCCTTACATTTATTTTCAAGTGTGATGTCGTACTCAGGACATAGATGAGTTCAGCCGACTGCACGATAACCGCAAGTCTTCGATATTAATAGATTATCAATACCGACTCAATTTATATACTCTAGCTACGACCACAGCCAAATACTCGTCCACCTCACTGACATCCTTCGTCCATCGTGTGTGACTGTGTAGCAAATCCATTAAGCCATCTTTGCCATTCTTACGCTCGATCTCTTCAATCTCGTAGCGATCAAACCATCTATCGAAAAGCAAATCCCTCAATTCTGTTTCGTTGAAGTCTCGTAAACCTTCGGTGCGAAGTAAATGATCTTGACGTAGCACGGATGAAATTTTTCGAATCATTCTTGTACGGGGAAATAAAATTGGTAGCGAAAGGCCCAAATAACGTGCATATAATTTCGATTTTTGTGTGCTGAGCTGACCAATAGTCAAATGAGATCGAAAAACTGGGAGAAGAGGGACGAATGAGGAATAGGTGAGAGAAGAGGGCGGACGTGACAGCTAACAAAAGATGATATTAGAATTCGAATAAGAAATAAAAGAGAAACTGGAGAGTGATTACGAACAGTTTGATTGATGAGCCGTACATGAAAACTACCTGATTTCTCCGAAGTACTGGATAATGCATCTCTGATTCTGACGATATCTTGCTTTATAAGTGGTGTGATCTCCTTCCGGCTTTCAGCGAGAATTTGATCTCGTTTTTCCTACATCATTTAGGAACGCCCAGAATCTTAGTCCCAAGCACAGAATCGACGGAATGAATGGATGTGAGAGCAACGTACGAGCATTCCTTGGGTCCAATATGGGCTTGGAAAGAATCCAGGCACATAACGAATTAAAAGAGGGAAAAAGTATATCGTGAACGGCGTTATGGCGAATACAGTAGCGGGTATCAACTTCAGTAAGTCGGATTTATTCCGCTCCATATGTCGGATATCTTTAACTTTCACGATAGGATATCCTTGCATTGAGTTGTAAAAAAGTTGAAGAGAGTGGTATGTGTCGTCAAATAACTTTTTGGATCCTACCATCTATTCCGTAAAAAGGGAACCCAGTTAATTACAATAATGTTCAAGTCGGCGTATACAACATGCGAAGACAGATGAAGACGTTTAACAGCATCAATATATACTTACTACTTGATTAAGTATTAACTTCCCAGTTGCCACTGCATTTTGGACTACACTCTTTCTCTCGTTCGTTCCATCTGGGCCTAATTTCGGCTGAAATTAAAATTTTAGTCAAGTGCTGCCAAGTAATTGATCAATTGACGCATGATAAGGTTTACCCTAGTCGTCTCGTTTAATCTACCAACATCGTGGCTATCAGTGACACTCCTTTGTTTTAACTTTTGACCTGCCGAAGGTCCGGAATTCCATCTCGAGGCTTGTCGGTTCACGGTACCCAGCACGTATAATGACCGATGAGGTAGGTTGGATGAATTAACATTTACGCCCAGCAAATATAGCTCGCATCTGGGAACATACGATCGCCTTATAAAACGAAGCGAAAATCCCTGCATCTTGACTCTGCAGGTCTGATATATTGTAGACTTCAAAGTGCATAATCTGACGCAGTGTAAACAAAGAATGCCGTGTTACTATAGCAACCATCATGTGTAAGCAATTCCGCCGGATTCACTAAATTTCATCATTCGACGATAAGGTTTGCATCTCCAAGATTAAGCAATATCTGTATCAATGGCCTCCAGAAACCGAAAGTTCAAATTGCCATCGAAGAAAGGTGGAACGAAAAAGCCAACGAGCGTATTCGGTGACATTCTGCCCCCAGAGTTCGATGATGCAGTCGAAGGTCTGTCCAGCGTTGTGGTTCCAATGTCCATGGCATAGTAAATTGACCCAAACTTAAATTCTGCACATCAAACAGAGGCAGCAAAGTTGGAAGAGAAAGGTTCATTTTGTTCTCTGATAGCCGGCTCGTTTTATGTTTACTTAACAGTAACGTCCTTTCAGGCGACAGAATTTCGGACGATCCCCGGTCTCTGAAACTGTACGAGCGATCTAAAGCGATGTATTGCCACTCAAATATATTGAGACCTACTGACAATGATATCGTTTATAACATTGCTCGACTCGAATTCATAATCGCGACACACCCATACAATTCATCCCCTAGCGCAGATAAACTGTGTTTGCTCGAATCTTCAATTGCGAAATTAGATCACCTCTGTTCCCACCAGTTATTAGAGGGCGGAATTTTGGACGCTATGTACAACCTAGCTCAATGTCTTCACTCTAAATGTGAACTGCTGTGGGAAATTATGTCTGAAAATGGAGATAGTGGCAATTGCACTCGTGAAGACGTAATCAACATGTTGGGGAGGTCTGGAGAGATATTGAAAGAACTCTATCGATTGCAAGAAGTTGAATTGAAGCAGTTGGAAACTGTGAATACATCTCAAGCGTATGAGCCGGAAGAGCAAGGGGATCAGCTTGATATGGACGTGGATCTACCTGTGGCTGAATCGTCTTCTTCCATCTCCGATGTGCCGGATATCACAACTGCAACCCAAATTGATCCAATCACTCCGGCTTCGCTTGTAGATACCCTTGTCACATATGCCGAAGTGTACACTCTCGCAGGTATGGTATCCGGGTCTATTGGCCACTTTGCTGATGCCAAGGCGGCTTTGAATAAAGCTCTCGAACTCGCAAAGCATATTGAGGAGAAAGAAGCTGTCGAGCCAGGTTTCGATTCTGCTAATGCATCGAGGTCCGTTCTCAGTTTGACAAGCGAGTCGAAGTCACCAATGTCACCGGTGAAATCTGTGTATTTAGCTTTCTCAAACGTGTTCTTATCCGAAGCGGAGACTGCCATATCTTTGAAGCTTGTAGAGTATTGGCGCAACTGTAATTCATCTGAACTATTTGAAACGTCGATTTCGTATCTCGACCTGATTCTCAATGAGACCGACCAGCGCCATTTCCAGGCACTCTGTGACAAGTCTGATGTTGTGATTACATACGCCGATTCATTACTCCCTTTTGAAACCTCATTGTCTGTTTCCTCTGCAAGTTGGGATGGCATTTCGCCTGATACAGTCCAAAAATGCTGGATTCTTTACGGAACCGCCAGTAAGTGTCTCAATCTCGCCTACAAGATTGAATCAAAAAACGTTTCAATGCTGAGTAGGGTAGCGGAAATAGAGTATATCAGATCAACGTTCCCTCTTACCACTTGTCCTGAATCTGATAAGGTAGTGCTGAGGAATAACTCTACAGTATGGTTTGGTAGAGCTTGGGATCAGATTAAATATATGGGCACAAGTGTAGCAAGCGAAGTGGTATATGATATTGGAGAGAAGTATGTGGCATGTTTACAGCAAAATAATGATGTAGAATTTAGCTTGAAGGTGAGGAAAGAAATTGAGATATTCACGCGGAAGAAATAAAGTGTACAAGACTCCTATTTTTCCAAGTTCGCCGTTGGTAGTACCTATCGACTTCACCCCTAATAAATACCGAGTTGGAACGAATTATGCCTGGAATGTCAGATTAAAATGACATTGCATGACTATGGAAGTAGGTCCACGCAATCACGATTATACTTCGAAGCTCGTTCCCAATAACCCATATTTCAATTCCATATGTTTTAAGGGCACCCCATCATGTCCTAAGCAAAATTACCGTGAACCATACGATACAATCAGTTTGATATTTAATACCTGCTACTATCAATATAGCAACCACCAATGCGTGCCTTCACATTTAGTTTTAGGATGGAAATATATATGTTTGACTTGTTAGATGAATATGCGAGTGTTGTCGTTCCTCACACTGAATTGAAAGATTTTAAATTGCCATGAGCTGATTCATCATAGGGTATAATTCCTTATGTCTCCGGGTAGAATGCTTCGAATTAGAGATGATCATCACATTTGATATCACAATCAAAAAATTAATATTATCATTATAGAAATTATCAGCATTGCACAAACATCGCCTTTAATTATGATCAGATGTTCATTAATGTAGAGGTGGATATTTGAGGGATTGTTGGGAGATACGGACGCATTTTTAAAAGACGAAGAATGTCATTGATGTTATAAATCGTTTCAGGCTTCATGTGCTTCATATTTATAGACACAATGGTTAATGAAATCGTGGTTATGAAAAACACATTAAAAGCTACACTTGAAAACAAAAAGAATGATAGCGATACCAAACATAACAATAATGAGAACTGTTATAACTGATAAAGTGAAGTGCGCGTAGAGAGTACACTTAAATGAATCAAGGTGCACTTTACCTTTGATAATTCAGAACCCCAGCGAACAGACTACGCAGCATGTTTGAAAGGTGTTATGCAATGTTATGCAATACATCTACTGGATTAAGTGATATCCTGGTTTTAAACAATTGATGTCTCTCAAACTGTATGTTTCTCTACTACTCTCAGTGATTTTTCGCGACATTTTTCCTCACTTCATTGATACTATGTTGCCCCTTTCCTGATAAGGTATATGATATTATTGCACAAACGATGAAGCACTAGATTCATGCTAAGAATATGTTTGCAACCTCCCCTCAGGGCATCCCGGTGACATCTGCGCCAGATTCCCATACTATCTCCTTGCGTTCTCCATAATTCATTTAACTATACATCACAATTGTCACACGCTTACTAAAGTTAAAGGAGAAGAGAGTAGTCAAAAAAAGCTTTCTTGTTTTGCATTCGCCATCGGTTATTGAAAATGTACAACAAAGGAATTCTTCAAAAAGCCTTCCGTGCAAAATACGCTACAAAAATGTGCACCTTTATGATTATTCACAATCAAAGAATCAGAGTTTTCTTCATTGAAGTAGTTACGGAAGTAGGGAACTTGTCAAATCCTGTATTTATTCCCTGAGATGTTACTCGGCGAGATATGACAGGGCATTATCACGGCGGAGCTGTGTTCCAAAGATCATCACCGGATTCTGGGTGTGTACTCAGGGATATCCTCGAGAGAAATATATCTCCGGGATGACCTGGCAGGATATCCCCGGGACATCTCCTGAAGATATGGATTTTCAGTACACGGGGACATATTTTGCACTAGGATGTCCCCAGGAGGTCTTCGTCAAAGTATATCCTGGTGACATCGCGATGGTGACATTCCCGACATATATGGGCAGCAGGATGTCCCCAGGATATCTTCATACAAGATGTCTCCATAACATAGTCAGAAAATTCATCCTCGCGGGGTCCCGCAAGACATCGCCCTAATATCTCAATTCTCAACATCAGAATGTCTTGGTGATAGCCTTCATGAGGTGACCGGAGATTATCATTTACACTCGGAGGTAATTAAGGACGATATACATGTTCCCGGGATTACTATCGTAAAGAAGGACATTTGGAGACGCATTCGTTTACATGGGATATACGTTTATCCTCAGTAGGCGACATACAGAAGAGGTATATTTCTCGTTTCAGGCTGCTTAAGTCATGTACAAGTTCTACGTAAGAAGTCCAAGGTGATTTCTTTTTGCTGCTTTCCCTTAAATATAAATTCCAAATTCTATACACTATCAATGAAATGACATATGTTGCAATTGCCACACTTGGAGACATAAGTGTAGTAAATAAACTTATCAGCATGGACTAGTGATGACCATTCCTTTCTGCCCATGACCAAGATCCTAGTGTTGAAAGCAGTGAATCACTATGCTTGTACGACATTGCATCTAAAATTACCCCGGCGCGAGAATACCCGACGTCTCAAGATGAATCATGGACCCTGGGTGTTTTGCCATTTGCAAAAGATGTAGCTATGACACGTTCGAAGCATTTTTTTTCAGTTGAAATTTAAAAAAATAAAATAGCTCTATTTGCCCTTTTACGCGATGTGAGTGAATGAAATAACGCACTATTTAATTTGTCCTTGGACGTAAAACATTACAGATAATGGCTGGCTGCATAGAGGTTGGAGACGAGCATCGTAGAAAGGATGGAATAGACGTTTCTCGACGAGCAGAGAGGAATGAATGTGCGATGAGCTGTTTTCATCATGAACAAGATATCGACGTTTAGTTATTGAATTATTAAACTTGTGCGAAGACATCTGTAAAACTGAAAGCCTAAATATCCCCCTTCATTCTATCACTTTTATATGATTGCCAGTCCATTTCAGATCTGATATTTGACATAGTACTGATACTTAATGACCTGATTAGAATACACGTATTTTGGCAATCGAAATATGATCGGCCTTTTGCATCGCAATTGGCGTTTTAAAAGGTTGGCCGACCTTAAACGGAGCCATTAAGATACTTCAATGGGGATGTTTTGGAAGCACGACACCATATGATGAACAGTTTTCACTTGAAATTGTAATTTACAGGTAGGCCTTGGCAACAGCAAATTATGCTTTTTGAATGACATTCGTACTTTTATATTAGCACAGCGTATTTCTCGTTTTCGAAATTTCATTTTCTGGTTGGCGGCCTATGTAAATTTTGATTGAGACCTGTTGTTTGATTGGCCTCTGCAAAATGGTGACATGGTGATTAAGGTAAATGCTAGGATCTCTCAAGATTTATGATTGGGGTAGATAGAATTACAAGTAAGACGTCGTTTATTGGGCACCAGACATGACGAGGGCCATGGCGCAATGAATCCAATCTAGCATATGAATATAGTCCAAAGCAAGTGGTTATTTCGCATCAACATTATTGAGGAGTGGCTGAATTAATAAGTTCGGCTGCTATTCTATATTTCTGCCCCAGAGTCTACGCTCTTTCTGATGAATCTTAAAGCGTTGTCATCATTATTCTTCAATTCAATACGTAAAATTGTTCATAACTGGTCTGGCAAAAGCTGATTTATCCCCTGTGTCAAGCGAATGGTAGCCGTGAACTGCAGCGATGAGGGAGAATAAAAGGAAACATGCATTATTATTAATATAACTCCAAAAAACAGTTCTTCGTGATATCCCAGTTTGCCCGTCGATTGAAGCTGATTACTTCTATTTCGACTACATTTTCCGGATTTAGGGATGGAAATTATAGAGATCAATGAAATATATGGATGAATGCAAAATACAGTTGTTAGGATCACCGTAAGGAAAAAGAGAGATACCATTAGCTCTTGGCTTGTGAAATATGATGATTAAAATGTTAAGAAGTAAATTTGAATCAAGTATCAGTTCAGTGAGGCATGGTAGTTCTGAGTGTGCAGGCGAATTGCCTAAATCTTTAATATACTCTAAATAAAAAGAGATTTCCTTTAGATAGTTTCCATTTGTCGCACTTATTTGTGTTCAAATTTGAGGATAACCTCCGTCACCTCATGAAGGCTATCAACAAGACATCCTTGTTAAAGATTGAAGAATCTATTTTTAGCTCTCTATATTTAGTATGACTTCTCTGACTATGGTCTAGAGACATCTTGTTCCGAGATATTGATGCTCGCATATAGGGGGGATGACCTATGTTCCCGGATCCTGGTGCGTATGTAGGGCCAGGAGGATAGTTGTACACTGATCTTTAATCAAAATTTGTTTTGGATATTCAATTCGAGAAGGTGTCCTTAAGTCATCTCCAAGCTATACTTTGAGCAAAATTTCTGGAGCATATTCATTGTTGCCGGCCATATCTCCAGGAGGCGCCCCCAAGGATATCCCCAGATGTCGCCAGACCGTGGATATCATGCTTGATATTTCGAAGGTAATTCTCAGTGAAGACATCTATCTATATTAAAGACTCGTTAATACATCTTCCAGTCAACCATATACAGTACATTTTTTCATCGTCCTAACAAGCCTAACTCTCATACGACATGCCACGGTATCACACATGCACTATGATGACAATTCGAAGTCCGAAGCAGGGCAAATTGCCTACAAGCAACCCCGTCATTTTGATCATAGGTTAATATAAGAGCAATGTCAATTCACATAATCCACGAGTCGCCTCCATCCATTTCAATTCATTCGGAATGATTGCAAATATTACTGTATACAGAACGGAAAATTATGGTTGTCATGTAATGAATTTAAACATGAATTCAGTCTTCATCAGACTCGTCTCTTTCGCGAAACCTGGGATTCTGCCTGACAGGCTGTTTAGGTCCTTCATCATCATCTTGACGTTCTCGGCGTCGTTTCTCTGCATAATATGGAGATAGTTGCCGAAAAAATGCGACATGACGGCCGAAATGACAGAATTATCAAGAGAAATATGGATAAAAGAAACGTTAGAAAAGTCTTCGCATTATTGTGAGACATTGAATAGAGAGTAACCCATACGTCCGGCATAATGTGATGAAGAAGCCGGGGCAGCGGCAGCAGCGGCCGGCCCCCAACCTCCTCTCCCCTGATCGTATTCTTCCCTATATTCGTCTCGGACCTGGGGAAAAAAAATCACTTTTGTCAGTTTCGTCTTCTCCAAACCAAATGTCATACTAAATTTACTATCACCCATGGGCAAAGAATGGAAGGCAAAGAAAAAAAAAAGTTATCGAATCGAGCAACCGATGCAGAAGCAGTAAAAGAACACAAAAGTTACCTGTCCACCACTTCTTCCACGGCCGAATTGTCGGCCTTCTTTAAACCCTGGATCGAGATCTGTTCGAATCAGCCGTTCATCCAGCTTGGTATTGCTTATATATTTCATACAGTCGATAGCCGCTTCATGGGTATAATATCTGATTGATGTATGTCAGCATTTCATACGTTTGATCCTCAGGAAACAAAGCAAAACTAAACAAAAAAGTGACGACAAAAATGTATGCGAGAATGACCGCAAAATGCTGTATTCATTCAAAAAAAATAAACAATACAAACACAACAAAGCAAAATCCACAAGGCGTCATTTTATTTTTATCCAAACCCATAATTATTCTCTTGATCTCGCCCGCTTTGCTGAATAGTTCGTAAATTTGTTCTTCGGTTGTGTAAAACGATAGATTCCCAACATATAGAGTAGTTGAAGTTTGAAGCCGAGCTACCCATTCTTCATTTGTACCCTATGAGAGTCGTCAAATAAGAGAGATAAAGAAAGAAGAGAAGCGAGAAGAGAATTAAATCAGGCAAAGTCAGTTGATGAAGATACGGCGGGGAGCGAAGATAATGGTGAAAACTGCTTTGGGATATGTACCGAGAAATATCGATCTTTGTAAGGCGATGGAGCTGCTAGATCTGTTACGACTGAGGCCATATTGATGTCCTACTTTATGTAATTATAGTCTATATTCGGCAAAAAGAAATGACGCTACGTTGAATTCGCTCCTCGCACGTGAAGAAGTTTCAAGCAAACTTAGTTGCCAGACGGCACATCTTGCGGCGGGGTTACCAGGATGATAATCCTTCGAGTAAGACACATATTTAAGTTCATTCAATATATATATATATCCTTTATCCAGCTATACACGTACACCCGATACCCAGTACTGCATGGCAAACAATCCTCATTTACACCTTCAGAGCAATTTACAATTTACTGACTCTTCTACTGGGATATGCAGTACCATCACCGAATCCTTTGTTCATCTTTTCATCTCCTGTCGTACTTCCACCTCCTCCCTTACCAACACTCTCCACCAATTTTTTCATGTCTCTTAGCGTGGCAAGCAAGGATAGCCGAAACAATGATGTGTCGGTTTCAATCGAGGAGTGTTTCGATTCAATGCCAAACCTAATAACTGAAGGACCAGCAAAGTAATTGATTCCGTAGCCGTTGGGGTAAACGCATCCAAAACCGGTACCTACGATGGATTGAATAATGCGCTTAATTTACATTGCTAGCGGGAAGAACCAAACGAAGCATAAAAATTAAAGAGACGAACCATAGAATACTTTATGGCTGTTGGCGCCTAAACCACTGGTGCTCAGTAACCACTCTTGCGACTTCCAATAGGCGGGATCTTCAAAAATTGGGCATTTTTCTCCAGGTTTCAAACACATTCGCAGACCAAACAAATGCCGATCCACACCCTTACCCATACTTGCAGTTGAAATATATTTTATGTGAGATTTCGCAGCTGCCTGCAGAGCTTGAAATTTGTGGTGAAGCTTGAGTGTTTAATGGTGAAGAAATATTCGGTCGACGCAGTCGAATTATTAAACGCATTGAATGAGTGTAAATAGAAAAGAAGAAGATAAAAGATGAACAAAATATAAGGTAACACCACATACCGACACCTTCTCGTCATCCATCGCTTCGCACCATTTTTTAGAATCCACACTCAAAGTTCTGCAGGTCTCAGTTCTTCCGTGTTTGAAGAATCGAGTTGCAGCGGTTTCATAAGTGGGAGTAAATTTCTTGTGCAGTCTATAGTACGATAGTTGAATTGCCATCTGCATGTATGCGTCCGGGGAAAAACCGGCTTATAAAGCAATTGTTAGTTAAGAACAAATTCAAACAAAATGTTGAGCAGAAATTGTACAAACCTCGTTTCATGAAGTCTGCACCGTAAGCAGTAAATTCACAAATCGAGATGTCTGAATCGGCAATAGCTTTCTTCAAATTCACCTCAGCTTTCTCGAGGAACTTCTGAACTTCGCCATCAATTTTAAAGCAGAGTTTAGTTGGTGGCTCTATTTGAGGTGTAGTGAGAGGAACGTTGGGTGGGTCTTGCGCTGGTTCACTGTCGGGAATGTCAGACATAGTTCAATACATGTAGCAAGAGAACGGCACTTACTGTCCAATAACGTATTCAAAAAGGTAAGCTGGAATCAAAGCATCTTGAGGCGAATGCTATTCGTTGGTTTCAGAACATTAGAACTTGAGTAATAGAAATTTTAAGAACGCTGTCATACTTCTCCGTTACAACCGGCTCTTCCATTAGCGGTGACTACGATCGTAAGTGCTTTGTCGAACCACCTATTGTGCCCATCCATGCCATGCGCGATGAGCCCTATATTACGTTGTAACTTGTAAATGCTAGTAAATATTATGTAGTAGAAGGAAAAATATATGCTTACGATGACTTTCGTCATAGTTCACACTGGCAGCGTAATCATCTAGAGCAACAGCGAACAACGCTCCCTCAATAATACGAAGAGAATCTACGTTAACTGGATATTTGATCAGTTCTTTGCGAGCCTAGAAAATATTTCGATACGAGTTACATATATATCCGAGGAGGGGGAAGCTTTTCCCAAATAGGTGGAAAATTCATACCTTCGCCCAATTATCCCGATGTTCGCCAGTCAAGATGCAAACTGGCGCTTCTTTTGACGACGATAAAGCATCCTGGACGACCAGATGGAGCTGCCTATGATGCCATAATCCATAAGGCAGACGTGGTTAATTCTAAAGGACCTAATCCGCACGCGACAAGCCGATTTTACCTTTCCACATCGCCCACAGTAACTCGTCCACCTTCGTTATCATATACTGGTACTTTGTAAACTTGATCTTTAACCAACACTGCAATGTGCTTAGACGTACAAGGGAACTGATGAACCAATCTATCGCGGTTCATTTCTGGGATGCGAGTCACACCAAATAAATAGCGGAACTGATTCATACAGAGAGGACCAGCTTTCGTGGTTTCGGGCGGAACGGATTCACTATGTACCAAACCATTACCGGTTGTTTCTACCGTGTAATGTATGACAGGGGCACGGGAAGAAGCCATACCTTTCAATGAACTCTTTGTAATTCAAAGCATTTGAAATGAGTCCGGCGGCTCTCTTTAGCTGGAAGGCAGTAAATTCTCCTTTCCCCATTCTGCCGTGATTTATCTCAAACAACTCTTTGGGTTGCATAGGATGGTCTTTAAACAAAATCCACCAATTGCTATTAATCATCAACGCTTCCCTCCATTCCAAGTAAATTTTAGTCAACCACCATTCTTCAAGCCAAGAATTGGGTTGAGCTTTGTCGTGTGCGATGAGTCTAGATTGGAGTACGGGCCCAAGACCATTAGGTTTGATAAATTCTGAGACGAGGGCGGCGGACTTCTCGTATTCAGCTGGGCTGAGGACCGGACGGAGGGTCTGTAGGTACTTTTGAGCAGTTTCTTCAAGGGACGGGATGGGCAGTCGAGGAAGTTTGTCCTGATTTGCAAAAGTTCTCGGCTTAGCCATATCTTCCTGATTATGTTTGTAGGATTGAGATTGATGTATGTGGGTGATAGAAGTAATGTAAAGTCGGACTGTTTATTTGGAACAGATGGGGCTTTCATAAGTAACCGGACAGCGTGACTGCGTGACCATTTTCACCCAGCTCGCGTCCATCACTTCACTATACCGAGAAGGATGTGTCGATCATCACCATATTTGAACAGCAGTGAAGATATGCAACAGATTCTTATATTAGTTACGTTGTAGATCAGCAATTGAATATACAATATCTCAATCCATACAATCGAATATGACCAACTACCAAGATATGTTACACGTCAACTATTTACGCAGATATGAAAGAATTGGCGGGAATTGTGTATATGTAGATACATGAGATTATCAAATTAAGGAACCAACAGAAGGCCCCCAGCAAAGCCCCCAACGAACATGGAAGCTACTGCCACCATTGACTTGAAGGACAAAAGCCCCATCCCCGATATACCATGGCCACTGCCATCACGAAGTAGACCAGTTAGTAATGCAAACTGAGAAGAACACTGCAGTGAACACTTACGATGTACAACCGCCGGCCATTCGAGAGCCAAAAAGTAGGACCATTCCGCCGATCACCGCCATCATGTTGTCCTCAACAGATGAGACTTTACCCAGTGACCCCGAGAGTGAAGCTGAAAGGTAAGCCCCAAATACAGCACTCGAGAGATAAACAACCTGCCACCACTTTTTGACGGGGGTGACAATGAGTCCGGAGGCAAGTGTGTTCGGAAGGATGGACTTAACAAAAGATTGTGTCAAGACCATGTAACAAGAAGCGGATCCTAGATGTCGCAATAAATGCATACAGATCAGAGACGTTATGTCAGAAAGCTGTGATCTATACTTCGTACGTACCAATAGTTTCAGTGACAATTATAGCTGCTGGGAATTGTAGAAGTCCGATTAGAAATCCGGCCACGTAAGGAGGGAATGCCTTGCTCTTTATCGATAATTCGGATAATGGCGCGGTTTTTGAAGGAAACAATTGTTCTAATCCAAATATCATCACGACGAGAGCCGATGACATGAATATTGCGGGTACTGCAAAGCTTCGAGTCTGTTGTGAACAAAATTACCAGGAGGACGATGAGTTCAGATATCACACAATCAAAAAGCGAACCAAGGTGAACTTCAAATTACCATATCGTTCATAAACATAACTTCTCTGTCCTTCTCAGAATCTCCTCCCTTGCCTTTGGTCTTTTTCGGTAGCCATCGCTCCACAATCAAGTACAAGAAAGAACCCAAAAATCCTCCGATGAGTGCAAACGGGGCACTCCTTACACCTGTACCAAGTTGGGGAGCCAAGGTTCCCGGGCATGCTCCGGAAAGGCTCATTCCCAGTCCAAGGAGAACAGCGCCGACGAACACCAAACCGGTCGGTTTGGAAGTGGATCGATAGGTTTGTTGAAGTTTAAACACTGCCGACGGCCGAACAATAGACAGTACAGCAAAGACAAGTTGAGACGTCGCAACCGCGGAAAGAAACATCTTCATCATCGTGAAATCTTTGAACTTCATTTGGTCTATTGAGCGAGACTCGATTAATGGATATTCTCTAACACACTCAGGAACTACAACAGATTATTACCTTGAATCACTTTCGGTTCAAAAACTCTTCCCTTTTCCAATGCAAACCCAAAGATTAACCCCATGGAGCCGGCCCCGAGGGCCTGCATAGTAGATAGACCTGATCCTGCGGAACGATTCAGGTCATTTGCGGGCACAGATTTTGGTTTAGCCATCACTGATGAAGATTGGTGTGTGATAGGAGAGCTGGATGCGGTGTTGTGAATGCAATCTTGTTTTGGGGAGCAAACCGAGTCAAAGAGGGTTCTGCCTTCCTCGAGTTCCTTATAAGGGCGTGGCTCAAAATAACGGCGCAAAGTCAAAATTGGTCACTCCCACTCGGAAATGCGTCAGATGTTTCTTCCGACCATTCCAGAACTTTACATAAGCTACTTCCTCTGTCCATCGGCAATCAATGAGGATTCAAATATAATCGTCACTTGTATTGAGAATACAAAGATATTCCTATTATTTATTTTAATTCAATTAAGCCTTTTACATTGTAAATTACTTAGAGATTTAGGAGCCACATAGAAATCCACAGGCGAATCCGCCTACAAACATGAAGGCTACTGCGACCATTGATTTCAACGAAAGTAGACCCATTCCAGAAATACCATGGCCACTAAACGATTAAAGTAATTAATTATCGGTGACGATAATACTTAAAGATTAATGCTTGGGAAAGTAACAAAAAACTTACGATGTACAACCTCCGGCAACTCTAGAGCCGAAGACCAACAGAACTCCGCCAACAACTGCAAGCGCCTTGTTTTCAACCGCAGACGCATGCCCGAGTGATCCCGATAACGAGGCAGAAAGATATGCTCCAAGAATGGCACTTGAAAGATAGATCACTTGCCACCATTTCTTGATTGGTGTGATGATAAAGCCGGAAAGCGTGGATGGGAGCATATTTTCAACGAATGAATGAGTAATTACCATATAGCATGTCGAAGAGCCTTTCATACAAGTGAAATGAGGAATGGTGAGTGAAGTTGGCTCATCATCGAAGAGAAATCTACAATCTTAGTACTCACCAATGGCGCCACTCATAATCATGGAAGCTGGAAGCTGTAATGACCCAATGAGAATTCCGGCAATGTATGGCGGGAACGCTTTACTCCATACTGTCAATTCTGAAAGAGGTTCAGATTTCGACGGAAAAATATATTCTAATCCAACGACGAAGATAATCATGGCCGATGCCATCACAAAGCTGACCACCCCAAAAGAAGATTTTACCTGTATACACGTAGTGTCAGTCGCCTATCGGTGGTTCAAGGGTGAAATAATGAATGTGAATTTAAAACTTACAGCATCGTTCAAAAATGCGGCCTCGCCGCTCTTCTTCTCTCCCTGATTTGCAATCGACCCGGGCAACCGCTTCTCAACAAGAACAAATAAAAATGCTCCAATAAACGCTCCCACCATTGCGTATGGAGCACTCTTGACAAACGTTCCTAATTGCGCTGCTAATGTGCCAGGACAAGCACCAGCAAGACTCATGCCAAGTCCAAGCATGAATCCGCCAGCAGCTACCTGCCTGAATGGTTTCGTTGATCTATAATTCAGTTGCAACTGTCGCACGACGGCGGGCCGAGAATATGAAAGAAAGGTAAAGACTATCTGAGAAGTCGCTACGGCAGAGAGAAACATCTTCATCATCGTAAAATCTTTGAATTTCATTTGGTCTATTCAAAATCATGAAAATCGAGAACATCACATCTTAGTTAATACTAATTGCATAGAAGAGATGCGAGTGCAATTGAACAATGAAGACAAACCTTGAATAACTTTTGGTTCAAAAACTCTGCCCTTTTCCAATGCAAACCCAAACATCATTCCCATCAAAGATGCGGTAATTATTTGCGTTGTTGACATCTTTGGACACTTCGAATTATTTTTGTCATCTTCTACCTTTACGTCCTTTGACCGGTCTGATTGCAAAGTTGAGTATCTTGCTGTGGGTGCCATCTGTTTAGCGAGAATCTTGAATGTCGTGTAGGTTGTTGATTTAGATGGATGGTAGTTATTATATAGGGTGGGGAGAAATGGTGGCGGATTTCCCAGTACCAGTATAATACAGATTGTAGGGGCGGGTTTATGAGTAATTTCCCGGAAGGTTTGTGGCTCATGAGTCAATTGGGCCTTGGATTTGTTTGATGGAACCAGGACATGTGATTTGACATACCAACGATGAGCTTCTGGCATCTTCTCGAACACAACAATTTCCATTATATCATCAGATTTTATTGAAGTAACTATGCATGGATATGAACATATGGAGTGTGCATATCTGTCTTCTCCATAGACCCATCTGAGCGTGAAGACTGGTTTGTAAAAATTGAAGCGAGTTACACCGAGTTGCGAAAGTTCCGCTCTACAAATGACTATGATGTAGTAATGAACTAGAGATTTTTAAGACACATACTCCAATTAACGACAACTTTGCTTAGAATTGACTTTGCAAATACATTAGGTGATTTTTATTGCTTGATAAATATGTACAGCCATTATATCGCGATGCAGCATCCTGTATTGAACACGGATTCAAAATTTATCCTTCGGCCTTCGTCTTATTTTAGGTGTCATCATCATAAAGGTAGATTACCGGAAATCTGTTCACAATAAACTGAATGACCAAATCGACAGTATTTAAGCTCCTTCCGCATCCTCTTTTACTCCTGCCAAACTCAATCGCACTTTCTTGATGTCCTTTTGAGATCTCTGTAATGTACCGTTCGCCGTGGATGCGCCTGATGATGTATGATGGGAGTGTGATGACTTCCGTCGTTTCTCCATTCGCCTGGCTTCATATTCTTCTGCATACTCTTCTTCTTCGGCTTTTAAGTCCAGAGCCTACCAATGCGGATAACCAAAGTGAGATTTCAAGATCACAGTAAGACCACCTCAGCTACCAAGATGTCCATACTACCCAAGGGCAAAGGTTACACTGGCAATAACGTACCTTCTGATAGGTAGTACTACTAAAACTGAACAGCCTATCATTATCAATAGAATTCGATCCTCTTTGCCTTGAATTACCACCAGCACGTCGGTCTACTCGCCCTGTTGTATATCCTTCGAATCCACGGATGATATTTCCGCCAGCGGTTGTATCTTCAAGATAGGATCCCTCAAAATTGTATATTTGCACTTCGAGATTGACCTGTATGTTTAGAATGAATTGAATTGGACGATTCCATTGTTTGATTGACATATCGAGAGTAAAGTATTCAGTTGTTAATGGTTGCAAACATATCGAAAGCGATGTCGACTCGGACTGATATATTACAAAGACTGAGAATGAACCTACCAAATTCCTCTCTACCTGTCGCTTTTTATTCAACAATTCCTTCAGTTCAGCTTCCAACGCTTGTAGCTGCTGTTGTGTTGGCTGTTCAACAGTGGATGCCCAAGGTAACAGCAAAAACATTGGTGTCATATTTATTGGCCAGAGTGACAACAGTAAACCAGGGGAGTTGATGGATGGTGGGTTTATGTGAGACGGAAGTGATGAGCGGAGTGAACCAAGGGGATGCAAAAACAGTGAACACAACAACACAAAGATGAGAAATATGGATGAGAACACAAGGTAAGATAAGCAGCAATTCTCGGATATGATGGAATTAGGACGTACATTTCCCTCGGCAGTTGTCTCTGCCATAGTGAACTCGATTTTGTACTTTGTTATGATTGGGAAAACAAGTAACTGATATGATTCACCGCCTGGTACGGACTTGGGACAGATTAATCGAGCCTTTCCTGTCGTGTTATCTGACAATCCCGACTCCCGAGCGCCGCCGCCGCTAATAAATGGATTCTATCGAATGCTATCAGAATTACTGCCAATACTCGGGCTATATTCTAGCTTTACATTATACGGGCAAAGGAAATTGGAATATGCCATGCATATGTACCAAAGGAATTGGGCATATTTGGAGTCATAGGGACTATAGGACTGTTTCCTCTTAATGATGAATTTGTTATTCGTAATGCGGGTTGCCAACAGATACTGTCCTTCAATAAAATAGCTATATGATTGTATACACGCATCCAGTCCTCATAAAGATGCTGATATGATAAACCACAGTTTACTTGATTTTTCTGCGAAATTTAAATCTCCTGTCACTATTTCTCATCTTCTCCAACACTTCTTTATCCACCGAAAAAACTGGATTCACTGCATTATGCACCTTCCACCCATCGTTATCGGATTGTCTTTTAATGATCGACCACCAATCTAGATCCAAATATCGCACGCTTTCGCGATACCTCGGAATCATGCACCTTGCTCGAACATAACGAAATTTTTCTGGCGGAATTGACATTTGCAACCTATAAATATATCGTAAATGCAAGTAATATATTATATGAGAATGGAGCTACATAACGTACGCAATTTGGCCGTTCACATTTAATTTCGTGACAAACAATGGGAATGGATCTTGAACCAAGTTTGGAATTTTGTTCATCATCTCAAGAGCTCTCAGATAAACTCGTAAAGTTGCATAGCTGTAATGTATCGACACTCGCTTTCTATGGAATTGAGGATACTCTTTGCTTGGAGGAAAAGTGACTTCAAAAGCCGAGGGGATATATATTTTTATCCAACGTTTGAACAACTCCGTTGGCACATACAATCCGCACAGCGCGGGGTTGCCAGGTGTGGCATATGTCTTCACAACCTCGGAAGCCGAGTTAGATCTAAGTCATGCAGGACAGAATTAATCAACGTTACAAACGAAGTAGAGCAAAATAAATGTCGTACATGTAGAACCCAGGCCCGATCTTCCTTTCGTACTGTTTAAGGTTTAATGCCAGCGGATTGAGTCCTCCCTCTATCGATTTGATGTAACGATTATCTGTCCCATGCCTGAGAATTACAACGTTAATTATGTGCTTCAGGTGCCCTCGATTGAAATTCATCGTTTCTTACCATCCAATTAAGGTCCATTCACAATTACTATGTTCTTCCGCTTCATTGCGGCCACCGAAACTGCAATGAGTGCCGCCTTCCTGAATCGAATGCTCATTAAGGTGGGTAGCTGCAAGATAACCCAGTTAATTATCTACGGCAGAGAATACGTTTTTAGTATGTCTGCTTACCCTGTAACTTGTTTGTGATGCCATCTACATCTGTCGGGTTATCAATTCCGGTGGCCTCTGTGAATATAACATTTGCAGAGCCAATGGTAAGCAAGATATATAATACTTTCAACGCCGCGAGCATCATGTTAAACAAGTGCTAAAAATGATGGAACTATGTTAATCCTTTCGAAGAACTACATATATTTTTCCAAACCAAATTTTAACTTTTTTCGCAAAACCAATTGATACATGGTACAAAGGATTCCTGCTGAAATAACCAGTAATGTGTTTCGTATACAATATGGTTTCACGTTTAAATCGGGTACTAGAAAAAAAATAATTGTTCTTTTGTCAGAGAAGGCATCGGATTTATTGCACTTATGATTTCTTACATATGTCTCCGACAGTGCGGATATTTAGTAAGCTTTCCCTTTTGTCTCGTTTGAATGCACGTAGCTAATATCTAATTAAAACGCATCCTAGCAGCTGACTATGAAATAATGACCAGTTTCTAGTAGTTGTACATTAGACAATTCTCAATACTAAATTAATAGATTCAAATTGTTTCTGCCATTTTTATTGCTGTATTACATGAATCGTCCTTTAAATGACCAGCGCAATTCAAATTTTTGACGCCACTAATACTCGGTCCGCACATTTCGGCTTACCGTCCGACAGCGAACGATTTGCCCTCAAAATATCATCCATCCCTCCAATATTACCCGCTATAATGAAAATACCAACATACACTCTAGCTAATGCTAATAATATCCGGATACCCGCCGTAGGATGTAAATCTTATGTTCCAGTTCCTTTGCTCGCCCATTGCATGACGTTGCTGACTAGATCATGCACTACTTAATAAAAAAAACTAGTAGGAACTTACCGTATGAAAGATGAAGTAGTCGAAAAGGCCGTTAAACAAGCAGTTAGTGCTGGATATAGGTTATTCGGTGGGTATATTTTCATTTATCAATTCTTTGCGATGTATTTTTTTTGAGCTTATATAGTTATAGCAAAGAATCCACCTTGTGGATATATTGAGCATATTTTCAGCTTGTCTGTGCTGTGAATTATAGGTTGCTGAAAGCTAACTTGTATCTTCTCGAAAATACCCCTGGCCTCCATACATTTTATACGTACTGTGTTGGCAAATCATGACAAAATGAAGACTCCGCCGCTGGTTACAAAAACGAAGCGGCAATAGGAAAATCTATCAACAGCATCCTTTCGGATCCATCCAACTCCATCAGTCGATCCGATCTGTTTATTACTTCAAAAATTGGACCTCGGACACAAGGTTTCGAAAAAGCCTATGAAACAATCTTGACCTCGCTCTCCAATTTTAACTTGTCCTATCTCGATCTCATACTGATACACTGGCCAGGTTCACAAAAACTTCCGCCAGAATCGACTCAACATTCTCCAAACCGTCTTGGTACTTGGCGAGCCCTTGAAAAGGCTTATAAAGAGGGTAAAGTTAAAGCGATCGGCGTATCGAACTACATGGTGAATCATTTGAATGAGTTGTGGGAGCATGCTGAAATTAAACCTGCCGTTCACCAGTTCGAGTTTCATCCATTGTGGTATCAACGGGATGTGGTGGATTGGTGTAAGGAGCACAACGTAGTCGTTCAAGCATATAGTAGCTTGGGCGAAGGCCAATTGGTGAATGGTGAGGTTGAGGTGAAGGAAATAAAAGAAATATCTATGAAGTATGGAAAATCGAAAGCTCAAGTGTTGCTCAAGTGGGGACTGCAGCATGATGCGGTGGTGATACCGAAGACAGATAAAGTTGAAAGAATGCAAGAAAATATTGACTTATTTGGATGGGAGCTTTCAGAAGATGTAAGTTTGTCTCTTCGGATTATGGAAGTTAACGCTTCATGCATGATCTTAATTTCTTTGTCTTCCCTTTAGGACATGCTGATTTTGGATAGTTTGTCTAAAGCTCAGCCAAAGAAATTTTGTTGGGATCCTTCTGATATTGCATAAATCATATATGATGCCGGAATACGATTTTAAATATAACAAGGGCACCCATTCTTTTATTCAAGTTGACAAATTACCCCCATATCAGATTCATCTCTTTTCATCTTGCTTCTTTCCCAACCCACTAGCAACAACTGTGGCTTCCTGAATTGCTCTAGCCAATGTAGATCGAATCTTTCCATCTTCCATCGTCAGAAGTCCCGCAATTGTACAACCTCCAGGAGTTGTAACGCTATCTTTAACCATAGCAGGATGTTGTGATGTCTGAAGAACCATGCGAGCGGCACCTTGCAAAGCTGTCGTTTATAAGAAATCGATCAGTCGGTTAATCTAAAATCATCCACAAACAATGAAAGACAGACGTACATTGGGCAGCTAACTCGATTGCGATATCTCTTGGTAATCCCATCATGACACCACCATCAGCCAACGATTCTAAAACAACACATCCAAACGCCGGTCCGGATCCACCTAGAGCTGTGACAGCATCCATATGTTTTTCGTCTAAATATCTGCAACGTCCGATACTTGAAAATATCTTTTTGGCGAAAGCTTTATATTCAGCTGGTACTTTTGGTGAACATGAGAGAATAGTCATGCCTTCCCGGATCTTGCCCATTACGTCGTCAATACGCATCTACTGAGCACGACAAAGACTGAAAGCAACGCACCTTGCAAGGGGTGTTTGGCATGGCTCTAATAATGGAAGACTTTGGTAACCATTCTTGCAATTGATTATTCCTGACACCGGCCAAGATAGAGATCAATAGTTTATTTTCCAGCGCCGCTTTTACGTCATCTTCCTCTATCACAGACTTGGCCACCTGTGGTTTAGTACTGAATGAAAGAAAAAATAAGTTAAGAATGTTGCTTTTAATTTAATTATGGCTAATTGACAATGTAAATTTACTGAAGTACAAAATGAAGGCTTAAATAATTCAGTGAGCAGATGAATGAAAACCCACCACAAAATAACCACTTGTGCCTTCCTTACGCCCTCTACATTATTATTGATGATAACTTCAATTTGCTTCCCATAAATTTCTTCAAGTCTAGCAGCCGATTCTTCAGATGAAACGCAAGCGATAATTTGAAACTGGGATTTGTATTCGACAAGAAGACCAGTAAGAATGGCCTGACCCATCGTCCCGCAGCCGAGAATGCAGATGGATCGGATATCGGATGAAGAAAGAGTCATTACCGGCTTGTGAAATGTATATGTGCACTGGGGGAAGAATGATATTGGATTTTGAAAATTGGAATACTGAGATATGAAAATTGGAATCTGGTGACTCGGTGAGAGAGGGAAATCGTTGAGAATCGCAAAACACTGGCCGCCTGATTTCAGTTGGCGTGGCTTCCTCAGCTTTTAGCATTTTTCTAGTGTAGTTGGATACAGATGATGAAGATATATGATAAGCTTTGTTCCTGGTAGGAGTCCGCGACAGTTGTGAAAATAATTATATTTTACTGCTAGAGTATGTACGACTTTCGATTCGGCACGGACTGGACCTAAATGAAATTTATCAGCGAATAGTCTATCGATTTCATAATATTTCTTGCTTCGAGTCAATCATATACATTCAGTACCAGCGAAGCATAATAGAGTGGATCATCATGTTAGTTGATATATGTTGACATTTCGATCATCTATAGTTTCACCGACGCAGTGTTTTCTAAAAGAGATTTAAATCTTCATATGTATGCCTACATTCCGCCCGCAAGAAGAATATCTGATTACATGATTTCACTTTATGTTATTTTATATTCACATAGTATGTAGCCATACATCATTTAGTCAAGTTACGCCCGAAATTCATGACGTTATTGAGACATTTTAAACATGCAAAGTCAAACAATGGTGATCAATATATAGAGAATTGCCTCCCTAATACCATCGAAGGGTATTCTAGATTTCTATAGAAACATACTTTTCTATCAGACATCCACACAAATAACTGTGTGGCTGCAATCTTGTATATATAAAAATGCTGATTCCCTCTGTTGTCGACACGGGTTCGCGTTCCCTCCTCTCTCCTGCTCTGATGAGGATGATCCACTTTCTAAGGGGACACATTTATTTCACCGTCAAGGATTTGACGAATTTTGCTCCAGTCTCCCCCTCTCACTCTCATCAGTCGCATCAGTCCCCCCTACCCTCTCTCCCACTTATTCCGTATCCTTTCCAGACCCTCCATGCTTAGCTGAACCGAAAATTCCTGTGTTGACTGTAAGAGGGCTGCCTTTTTCACCGTCTATCTCCTATCTCTCTGAAATTATTAGACATGGCAGAAGGTATGTTAAATTTCTATGTAGTAGGTGTTATACTGGCACTGACAAAATTGAAATTCTTCATCAGCCCAACCTAGCCTGAACGGCATCCCTCTTAAATACATTTCCCTCGTCACCCTTGTGACGCAGAACTCATTCTTAATCCTTTCTATGCGTTATTCCCGGACAATTCCTGGACCCCCCTATATCATTTCAACAGCTGTTTTACTGGCTGAACTCATCAAACTTGTTATCTCAATTGCCGTACACTTTCACCAGTCAAGAACCTCACTCAAACGACTCACGACTTCGACTCTTCCGCAATCCTCACCATTGTCAGTTCAACATGCCTACACCATTAAACAGTTTCTAAAAGATATATTTGGACCGAAATCAGATGCTCTAAAAATTATGATACCGGCGTTACTTTACGCTATCCAGAATAATATTCAATATGTGGCTATCAGTTTATTAGACGCCGTGAGTTACCAAGTCACAAGCCAACTCAAAATTTTAACGACTGCACTGTTTTCAGTATGGTTACTACAAAAAAGTTTAGGTGCATCTAAATGGACTGCATTGAAATTACTGACTGTTGGTGTCGGACTGGTTCAGTTGCCTTCTACTAGTCTGTCTACGTCGTCGTCTTCTACCCCTGTACGTCACGTCGAAGATTCTATGAACTCCACTTTACTAAATTCAACTACCAAATTCGAGACAGCCAACAATATCAATCCGCAATCCGATGTGACTGCCATAGCTGATCATTCCCGCTTATTCGGTTTTTGCCTTCTCTTAATTGCATGTACACTTTCCGGTCTTTCAGGTGTGTACTTTGAAAAAGTACTCAAACAAACCAAAGCTTCCCTCTGGATTCGAAACATTCAATTAGCATTTTTCTCCACCATTTTCATTTCCTTACAAATTCTGATCCTCGATTTCGATCTCATTACTCAACAAGGTTTTTGGATCGGTTATAACCGAATTACTTGGCTAGCGATTCTACTTAACGCAGTTGGGGGATTGATTGTTGCATTGGTGGTGAAGTATGCTGATAATATATTGAAGGGTTTTGCTACAAGTATTGCTATTATTCTGAGCAGTGTGATCAGCTTGTTTTTATTTGATTTTAAACTGAGTGGGACATTTACGATTGGTGCCGGGTTGGTCATGTTGGCGACTTGGTTATATGGACGTCCGTCCGTGGAGTCGAAAGAAGAAAAAGAAGTGAAGCTTGCTCTAATGAAACAAACTGGTTAAAGGTATAATTTACTGGAGGGTAAATGGGGATAAGATGATAGATGTGTTCAGCGCTGAACGGAATTACAGGTGTATCGGAGGTTGTTGATGACCCCTTAGGGGTCAAAAGAATTTCATTTATACGGTGCTAAAACATGGAAGTGAGAGCTTTATTTAGTATTTATAAGAATTAATTTTTCGATATCGCAAACTAAAGTAGAGTAATGACGGATGTGCATCGATTCGATGTATTTTTCTTGGCTATCTAGCAATTGTACATAATGAATAATAGTAAAACCAAAGTTTATCCACTGTAATAAACATGTATAGATTTACCGAGAGAATGCAAAAGGGAAATACAAGACTAAACCCTATTGCGAACTTTCTGGAAAGAAAACGACAAGTGACAGGTACTGACTTGAAACGTAAACGAACAGGGCCAGAAATATTGAGTGAATAAATAAAACTGATTCATTTATTGGTTCAAAGTTCAGAAGTCTAATTCCATTTTTACTCTTCGGCAATCCATTTCTGCTTCCGTCTCTTGTGTCGAGGAATCTTTATATATATGCCCGATTCTCAACAGATCCCTTTCAAAGTCGTGATAACATTAACAGTTTCAATCAATAAATCATAAGCTTGGCGCATTACCGGTCCCAGCGGTACTGCCCACCATCCCCAGTCTTACAATCACCCGACTAACGACCAGATAGCTCCACAAAACCAAAACTCCAAATAGCAATCGCTTCCAATATCGTACGATTGTACCCGACACTTTATTGACCGTTGATATTGAATTTGTTGATTCTTGAGAATGAGTGAAAGAAGTGGGAAAGCGATTTCGGAGGGAAGAGTCAGAGGAGTCGAGATGAAGGAGAGAATTGTCTGAAGCGGATGATAAAGGTGGGCAACTACTAATCAAGTCAGGGAAAACTTCTAAAAAGCAGAGCATCAAAAAAGGTTTGAGTAATTGTCATTCATCCTGACACAACGCATAAATCCAGACGTCATTATCTTATAGACATTACCTTGGAAAATTTTACTATTTTTATTGAAATCCCAGCTATGTCTAGCCAGCCTCCTTCGTTCGTCTTCGTCACACTTCATTGTCCCTGCGGCCGACTCATCACTCACCATGAAGGAGAGTAATCCATTCAGTACTGTTGCGACGGACCAGCCGGGATTCCAGGTTGACGGATGATAATCTGACATTGACAGACAGATACGTGCGTTGGGAGTGAAACGACCAGATGGTGTGATCATTCTGTGCACATTGCAAAGAATTGTTTCAGTTGCGAGGGAAGGAAGAGAGACGTCAGATATAACAAGTGCTAATTATTCCAACGGAATAAAATACAAACCGAATTGACGGAGGCTTGTAGGGATATTCGGGGGGAAATGTGAGTTTACCATGGTATTGTCCACCTTCGTATGGTGTATCTTTGGGGCCGAGGAGCACATAATGCCTGATAAACCAAAAACACAGTTTAAGGCCAAAATAAATTGTTAACACATTGACAGGACCAGAGAAGCGTAAATGGGAAGGCAAAATGAGCGCAGTATCGAAGCTAGCATATCATATGTCCTATTTCACATCTTCGTTTCTACTCTGCTGCAAATTATTGATAGAGATTCTCTATTACGCAATTCAACATACCATTCAAGAATATTGGTCTCTAAAGGTTTTGCTGTGATTAGCTGTAAGAATGAAATGAGCGACAAGTCATTTTACACAAGTTGGGTCCAGCAGTTCGGGAAGTAAGCAAATCCAAGAGATTCGTTAAAGTAAAGTGAGCCGGAGAGATTAATGGATAATTCAAATTTCAAAAGTGAATGTCCAATTACGCAGGACGTAACATCGAATAATAATATGTCAAGAGTGAACAAAAGTAATCGGAGTTTTGGAGTCAATCGTTAGTTACAGTAATGAGAAGATGACGCTTAATTGACTGAGGAAGGCAACTAGAAGATATGGAAAGCTGTACGCACCGGAGGTGGAGACTTTTGAATATTGAGATACTCTTTCGTGAGACGTTTGTAGGCGGCCTTTGTTGCCATATCCTAATATCCTATTTGGTTTGAAATGATATCGGCGAGGATTCTTTGTGAGTTGAGATTCGGCCGAACGCCATAAGAGTGGGACAACGTGACAATGTGACGCTCGTACGACGAACTTTTTTAAAGCATTCGTACTGATCAGATCGTTACTTTGCTCTCTGTTATTTCTTTGCGAACTTCATTCGATATATAGCAGACTATAATAGCATACGATGACCAAGAGGAAACGATCAATGTCCCCTTCATCTCACGCCGGTTCTCAATTGCCGTCGCAGTCCCTAGATTCGAAAGTGCCCATTTTAAAGAATCAGTCCCCTACAATTCCTCCTCCGCCGGACAATCCTAACCAATGTCATTTCTACGTTGCGAGGAAGAAGAGGTATTGTCATATGCGAACCAAGGAGAATAGAAAATACTGCGGTGAACATGGTCACCTCGAAGACGGTTTGGGTAAGAAAGAAAAGAGGATCCCTTGTCCATACGACGGTAATCAGTTAAGATCATATTGCAATTTTATTCATTTTATCTTCGACTCCCGCAATGGTCGTGGCCGTAAAATCCGCTGCTGCCTCTTGTTGCTCTTATTTTGGTGAAAGCTAACCATCGGCCCTCGTTCAATGCACTATTTCGTTTCCTTTGCGTTCGCATCCACCCTCCAACACAGTACCGTAGCCGAATCAAAACTAAAAGATCATCTTAAACGATGCAACAGTCGTCCGCGGCCGCAATCTTATTACGTTGAAAACATCAATCTTCATCCTCCGTCACTTTCGCCCTCTTTGAGTGGTCAGTCTACCTCGTCCAATTCGGCGCCCCGAAAAACCCTTCAATCCCTCCCACCCTCGGAATTGCAGGCTCTGATACGAAAAGTTGAAAATATCTATGATGACATGATTCGAGATATTGGAGGGATCAGAACTGTTGTTTTAAGCCATGCATGTATGAAAGACAAATTGTAAGTACTGCCCTCCGATGAATTCGTTTATCCTCCTTTTTCAAAAACTCTACTGATGACGCTGAATGAAATTAACAGAGAGCTGAAGAAATATCAAAAACATCTACTCCAGCAAGCTTCATTAATTGGCCATATGGATAGACTGGGTCTGTTGGAGAATGGAAGTTGCTTTATCGAATTCGGTGCTGGTAAAGGCGAGCTGTGTAGCTACGTTAAGACTGCAGTTGATATAAAATTACAGAGTTCACAAAATAATGAGAATCAAACTCTAACATCACATTATGTACTCGTGGACAAAAGGAAGAATTTCCGGTGTAAGGTAGTTGAACGTCCACTTATGTATTACAGTTGTATCTGCTTCCATACTTGTTCCAAGCTAACTGATACTGTGAATAGTTCGATAGGTACTTAAAAACACCTACGTTGAACTCAAGTCATAGCACAGATGGCATCGACTCATCGACAGCTCCAGCATCCTTGCCAGCAAACTCAACCGTTGAACGAATTCAAATCGACATGACCCACTTTCATCTACCTCTTGTTCCGTCAATTTCTAGTTTCTCCTCTTCTTCGTCCCTAGATATGAAAGATTCTGCTGAACGACAAACCCCAAAACCAGTGGTAGCAATAGGCAAGCATTTATGCGGTGGTGCAACCGATATTGGATTAAGATGTCTTTATAACTATATCTCCCATGCACCTGTTCAATCATCGATGTCCTCGCCAGTCTGTACAAATTCATCGTCAGAGCGTCAGAACAAAGTAAAAGGCCTCACCATAGCACTTTGTTGTCATCAACTATGTTCGTACGAATCCTACATTGCTCGAGACTTTTTGGAAAAGTATGATATCGGGAAAGAAGCTTTTGAGTTGATTAAAGGTCTAAGTAGTTGGGCTGTCTGTGGAGTTAGGCCATCAAAGACATCCCAATCTTTGGAGGGAGCTTCCGACGGTATTAATCAAGCCGACAGAATAGACCGTGAAACGGAACATGATCACGACCAACATCATCAGTCCGACTCTCTCTCTACTTCCACAAATCCTGATACCCTGTCAACATTTAATGAACTGCATCTCACTCATGCTCAGCGTGAACTCATTGGGTATAAAACAAAGAGATCATTGGATTACGGTAGATTAACGTGGTTAAGAAGTCAAGGATTTAATACTGAGTTGGTTTATTATGTGGAAAATGATGTCAGTTTGGAGAATTGTGCCATTTTGGCTTGGGTGTAGATTTATGTTTGAATGTTCCCATTGGCGGAATATCAGCATTTGGTATCTGATATTCAAACAAGGATAGTAGAGCTAAGGTCTATCGAAGGAACTATAGATTTAGGTTGTCTTTTAGAGAGGGAATAGTCACTATTATCGAATTGGATGAAAGTCTTGGGATCATGGCGCGACAGAGATACAGGACACTTTAGCTATAATCATGACATAATATAATGTAATGTTAAAATATCCTGGAAGATTAGGTATATCCATTCTATTATTCTCCCGATACTCTTTTCTATCACCCCTAATGTTATCACTTAAAACTAATAATTGATATTGATCTCTGATTTGCATTGAGATGTCCAATCGGGCGTCCTTGACATCCTGACGCGTCAGTCGCACTTCCTTTACCTCCTCTGTCGACATTTCTGTACTCCATTTAAATATATTATAATTAGTCACCACCAAATCACTACAAATATCTCTGGAAGAACTTATCATGTCATACAGAGAATTGAAAAGTAATATCTGCTTTGGAACTCACATTCCTGTATTATCTCCGCCCTAACCTCTTCGCTTGAAACTTTCCCATCACCGCATCTGGATCCACCCCGAATCGGCCACGACTACATTCAATATGAAATAGTATTTATTGAGAAGATGAAAGCATTAGGTTACCATGATCGAGTGGTTTCAATGGAGAGTTTTAAAACACCTAATTTTGAGCTAATAAAAGAATTGGTGGCGTGGATGGTGCATTGGTATGTATATAGCCGTTTTTACATGATATACAACATTTGTTTTTGTTACTAGCTTAGTATAATAGGGAAGTGGTATAAATTGGTGTCTGATAGTAGAGATCAATGGGTGAAAACGTTAGTTTCCATTAGGCTCGTGCGACCGGTTGCCAGATTGCATGCGGTGGCCTACGGTCTTCGAAATGCAATTAACATAAACTCCCAGATCCCAATTAAATGCTGAAAAAGTAGGTTTATTGATAGAAGTTTCTGTGCTTTGATGTAGTTACGATGCTTCGATCGAGTTACCGATGGACACAAGTACAGAACAAGATCGTGTTATCTTCGTCAAATCCATAGCACAATTGATGGTAACTAGCATTTCTGTCATTCATTTATTAATCCGATGTTTCATAATCTCTAATGGTGGATTATCTCATTTTCAATTTATCTGCACTCATATTTTTCAAATCCCTACAATTATTGCACTTCTCAAAAATCTAAGGCGACGAAAGCACATATCAAACTGAACACTCGAAAGTTATATTCAGCTGACGGATACGCCGTGAAAGAATTATTGAAGATTGCTTCTCTTCTGCATGATGCTTTGAAAATCGTGCAGGGTGAGGACGAAATTGAAGATGAGGTAATTAAGGGTGGCACGCCCCCAAATCAACGACCATGCTGCAATAGGTATCCTTAACCCCGAGATGCAACATAACTTTAATCATACACATTATGTATTAGAATACATCATCAGAATTCGAAGATTTTAATTCCAAATTATCAATGATTCGGACGGCGAGGCAGTTGGCAATGGAAATAACTGAAAAAGGTGCTAGTTTATATGATATGCTCGGTAAAGAACTGGAACTCAGGGTAAGTTATTTTTTTTTCTCACTATTTCCTACAATTCATTTCGAATGTTCGAATATTCTTTCTCTTGTCTTGCTTGGATGCAATAGGATTCGCGATCTCGCGCGATTTCGCGACAGATTGACCTTCCAGTTATCGAAACAGCAATCAAGGTTCAACTTTCGCAAGTTCAAGATCAAATTGCCAATACCAAAGCCGCAATAGAGAATTTGAACGCTGATTCTGGAAACCTGAAAAGCAAAATCGAGAAGAAAAAGGATGAGTTGGAAAGAAAAGAGAAAAGATTAAAAAGTTTGATGGGAGTTAGGTCTGCATTCATTTCATTATTAGCTTGAGTCCCGCATCATGCTCTATGAATTCGAAGTAAAAGGGCTGAACGAAACTATGGATTCGTGTTTGAAATTTGATAGACCGGCTTTTATGGACGAATTCGAAAAGATTGAACAGGAACTGGTACATGTTTATTCCAGTTACATTGAGAAATTTAGAAATATGGCGTACCTAGAGCAACAATTGGAGGACTATAATCGCATTGATCAAGACAAACAAGAGGTAATCTTTGAATATCAATGCCTCGGTCGTGAGTACACTCGTTGTAACATCTTGGCTACTTCCAACATAACATGATCAACAGGAAAGCGAGATAACATTGAAAAAAATGCAATCAAGAATAAAAGAGGAAGAGCTACGCCTTCTACGTGGTGACGGGGAATTAGGTGGCGACTTTACGATTGTCACCGAAAATGGAGATGACGATGGAGAGGAAGTGATGATGAAATATGATAACGATGATTTAGATTCCGAAGAATTGCCGAGTAGAAAGATTTCGGGGTGCAAAAAAACAAAAGGTTTGTCAACTGGCTTAAACTTTGTTTTAAAAATTAGATTTTCATGTGATCGCTGAGTTCATGGTCACTATTATCAGGCACGAGAAACGAAAGCGTTCAATCCGTGGCAATGGGATCAAATGACGACCTCGGTATCAGAAATGAAGATGATGAGATGGGTCTAGACGATGATGTAATGCCGTATTATTTATTCCTTCCTGCCCTTTCGCACGCAGTAACCCTTACCTACTTTCGTCACAATACTCGCACATAAACAGGATGATCTCTTTTTTCGCGACTCAGACCTCCAACTACGCGGTTCCTCCATTCAATTATCAAATCCAAACGTCTCGGATATCGCTTCATCCTTCAATCGAAATTTGAATCCAACACAGTCCACCCAATTTTACCAATCAAACAACCGACCTCGATTTTCTGGCCGTAGATCTAATAATTATAGAAGTCAAAATTCGAGTAACGCGTTTGACATCGATTTCGATAATGACGATGACGAGGGGTATAATATCGGTAGAAGAAACAGAGAAAGTGGTGAAATTGATGCTGATGAAGACGATAATGAATCCGGTGGAGGTAGTGGTGCCGGTAGTGATAATGATTTTTAATTTCTAAGTGCTTGAAGGAACATTCTGCCGTGTAAGCCAGGTTTGAATGTTTCTTACAAATATGAATATATCAGTGGCGAATGGTATTGAGAATAGAGAAATAATTAGAATCCAAAATTGGAATAGCAATATTGAAATTGTTCCTGCGAATTGCGAATAATACAAAAACCTGATTTGAGATTTGTTCGCTGTCCCAATTACTAGCAGCAGCGCGCATGCATGGCGTCGTCAATGCCATGGTTGCTCCGTTGGTGCAGTATGTAGCTTTCAGCGCCAGATAATTAATGACTTCTACTTCAATATCTATGCCAGTACCGCAAAATGTAGGGTCTGTCCCCTAACCTCTGCGAATTTATTTCTGAATACGTACTTCTGTAGCCAGGTAACAGTCAAGTGTCGCTGTTTCGTATTGCTTGCTGGTTTCGGCATGCTCAGGGAAACGAGATGTGGAAGTAAGAATTGTCAATACAGATAGTCGAGATGGCCCAAATATAATAATCTTTATTTTATCTTATACATAAATCTCGCAACCAAAAAGTGAAAATTATTCGCAACGCTCATTTCTACTGGTATTCCCTCCTGGACGATTTCGAACCCTGTTTTATAATTTGTTGACTTGCAATCCTCTATCGTACCTTCATACCCAGTACCATAAAGGACCATTAAAAATACAAAAGCTTCCAAATGATGTTTCCTGAACTTCTTCAATACCAAATTTAATGTTCCAGAATACGTAAGTTTCCAGTCACGACTTTATCATCTAAAATTGCACCAGAGGGAACATCAATGCGAGAACCATGATTTGCGACGATGATGACAGTACCCTAATAAACAAACATAAAAGTATTTTCATTAATTATCAGAAGTTGTGCCACAACGGGAATGACCTCAAAATGTCGAAGCACGACCGAAATCGCCAAGACGAAGATCACCACAACTACAAACCTTCAGCACGACGTCACTGCCAAAACTGACATCACCAGTAACACTCAAATGATCCAATTCTAAGATTTTTGGGGGACCCTTGAACCTTGACAGGAAGTTATTGACCTTCTTAAAATGATCACCCAACTTCACGATTGGTACAGTAGTGAATTGTCTCTGTGCATTCATTGCCAATTCACCGTGGTTCAGGTAATATAGATCCGAAGTGACGAGGAACAAATCGGAGGTAGATTTAACTGGAAGGAAACGGGAACGTGGAACATTGAGACCATGTGCGTTATTAAAGTGCTTGATGGCTGCACCCACAGCAGTTTCAAGCTGGATTACTTTTTCACCTGACTCGGTACTCTGATGCGAAAAATCGACGAGTTAGAAGAATTTGGGTCAATAGAAATGCCACATACGCTCGAGATGACATACCTTGACGTTGACAATCACGTCCAAATTCATTTCTCGTTCTTGCAAGATTCGTTTGATGGCCTTGAGAGAAATCCATAAATTATTTGTGTTGAAAATTTTGAATTTCTTGATAGATTTGAAATCATCGACCTGCATGTAGAGAGAGGCAAAGTACAATCCTATATTACCCAAATCTGCTCGTCAAATCAGAAATGTGACAGTTCCGACACTTACATGCTCAGCAGGTACTTGAGCGATTTCCAACAATCTCGGGTGCCCTTCATAGTCAATTAAGGTACCACCCTTAATGTCAGCTTTGGTTTTATCCGTGAGTTCCATCACAAACTCAGCACCACTTTCGTAGACATGGTTGAGAATGGCTGTGAAAATGAATGATTAGCGAAAGAATCTTTGAACAGATTTTGGCGGACTCGATCTTTACCAGTGTCAACGGTAGCGCCGAGATTATCGACGTTCGAAACAAAAATATACTCCTTTCCTTGAGCGAGAAGTTGATCTAAAAGGCCGGAGTTCTCAAGGGATTCGAACAAGTCACCGTGACCTGGCGGGTACCTATGGTGGTAAAGAACAGCGTGAGGATGTCGAATAGGAATGCCGAATGCAAAAGTATAATCATATCAACCCACCAGTTACCCTTTTCTACGGCTTCATCTGGATGTTGTGGGCAAGGCGTCAAACTGTCCTTATAGATTCTTGGGAATCGACTTTGGTTAAAAGTCAAAATGGTGACTTGGTGGCCCATGTACTTTTGGACGATTTTTTTCGTTTCTTCGTCAGTATTAAAGGAGTTCATCAAAATTAATGGAACGCCGACTTTGGATTGAGTGTTGAGATACTGTTTCGAAACATCGACACAAGGAATAGAACGTTAACGGTTATGTAACGGAATACGTATCTCATTCGGAAAATTTACCTCAATCTGTCTAACTGTTAAATCCAAAAATGTGAGCCCATCTCTAACCTCGATGGCAGATTTGGGTCCGACGCAACCCATGGTAGTTCCCAAACCACCATTGAGCTTAAGCACAGCAAGTTTTGACAAGAGTTGGGATTCCTTTTCGGCCGGACATTTGGGGAGCTTAGGATACGGGATGATTTGTTCCGGAGCGGGAGAACTGATTTTATCCCAATCACTGATTAATGAGTAATAGACGACAAAAAATGGGTCGATATAAGTAAATCGGTGAAATGTGGGCAAAAGGTAGGAGAAACGATCAGCACAATTCCACGTTTGATCAGAGGCCACGTAAAGAGAAAGACATACAGCTTGGTGCCTTTAGCTTTCTCCGAGAGATATCTGGTGAATAGCATAAAAAAGTTGTCCATTTCAACTTTAAAGGCCTAATATGGTCGAGTCAAGGTTGTCGTGATTGCACGAAACATTCCAATTAATTCACCAACACGTAAACAGAGCAAGTCGCTGATAATAATCCAATGCATACTTCACGTCTATCCCCGTCGGGTAGAAAATTGACGAGTCTGTTGAGTTCGGTCCTCATAGTCTTTGCGGTGACAGACGAGGAGACTTCCTCGAAGCCCTGGTGACATGGGGAGGAGGTTGGAAAGTTGAGTTAATTCAGAAACGGTTGCGGACTGTGGCTGACAGAAATGAGGGACCAAAAAGCGGCGGTACCATACCTGAATGGAGAGGGAGCGGTGTCTGTCGTGGGTGAGCCCACCAGAGTAGGAGTTGTCTTGATCCATAGCGAGATGTGACGATGGAATTGTTTGTTGATGATGCTGCGAGGGAATGTGAGGAATGCGAGAGGAGGAACAGGGCGAATATCCCTGGCGAAGGAATGCACGTGGCCCAATCAACTAAATTTATTAAAAAGATTGATATTATTGTAATATGGCATTCGTCTAATTAAATTCGCTTATATCTACACCCCAATCTTTCATCGATGCGGCTGTAAACGATAACCTGCACAGGGACTACTGGCCTTGCATGATTGATGAACTTATCTGTAATTACAGGATGTAACGTAAACGGACCGAAGCGTCACAATGTCCTTTAATAGGATGAAGAAGGATTAAAATAATTTTCGACCCAATGTCTTTTGAAGATCCATTCCCCTCATAGCCCATTCGAAGATGTGCTTTGCTCCCAGGGGTAAGATGCATACCGTCACCAGGGAACAGTTAGTCACGTGATTAAATAAGCAAACACGTTCTAATTTGGTCCCACTTATAGAGTCATAGCTTTATCGATTCACTGTACCCCCCGTACATTAGCCTACATAAAGCATCATGGGTAAAAAGAAAAACAACAAGAAGGGAAACGATTACTGGTATGTGATCTCTCCGATGGCAATCCTCCATTTTAATTCCCGGCATATGTCTGACTCGATAAATTATTGCTTCAAAGGGATGAAGATTTTGAACAGGACGCCACAGTTTTGGCACCCCCCGCAAACGATGACGCTGTCGACGCAGAGAATTTCAACAAGGATGAGGAAGGGAACGAGCTCGGTGGATTGATGGCCCAGATGGCTTCTGCCGCCAAAAATAAGAAAAACAAGAAGGGAAAGAATAAAGGGTATGCATCGGTTACGGTCATCACAGATTTCTCGAGAGCATATTAAACATATCCGCAATTTGAGACTCTAATGCAATTTCAAATTAAATTTACATTTCTTTTCAGTGCTCAAAAGTCGTCAAAGGAAGAAAATGATAATGTCGACTCGTTGACTGCACCCGCTGATGAAAGCGACGAAGAATTCAAACCCGCGAACAAAAATGGGAACAAAAAGCATAAGCCTGTCGCATCATTTGATTTGTTATCTCAGCTAGACGATGCTGGGAATAATGATGTCGACGAAAATGAGGCTGACTCAACAGAAGAGAAAGAGAACGAAGCCAAGCCATCCGCCAAGCAGGAAGCTCCATCCGCTAAAAAGACGAACGGAAAGTCAACACCGACGCCTGATGATTTTGAAGATGCCGAAACTTCATCCACCACTGGAGAGGTGAAAATCAAAAGTAAAAAGGAAAAAGAACGCGAGAAGAAAGAACGACAGAAAGCACAGAAAAAGGCTGCTGCTGCTGCGAAAAAAGCTCAACAAGCGAAAGAAGATGCTGAAGTGTTCGGCGAAACTTCATCAAAACCAGAATCCAAATCAACTCCGACCAAACCGGCTAAACAGCCTACTCCGTCACAATCTCCACTGAAAGATGCTGAAGAGAATGATGACGAAGAAGACGAAGGTGAAGGTGAAGGAGCAGGAGCTGCATCGAAGAATAAGAAAAAGAAGAAAAAGAAGAAAAAGGGCGAAGCCGCTGAAGAAGCCCCTGCGGCCGCCCCAGTGAAGAAACGAAAAGGTATATTTACGTTGGGTAATCTTTCGGTCATACTCGTTTAAAGCTAATACTTTATGTTACGTTTACAAAGGTGCTCCGGTGGCTGCCTTGCAAGCTATGATTGCTCAACAGCGTGCCGCAGAAGAAGAAGCAAGGAGGAAAGAAGAAGAGGCAAGAAAGATAGAAGAAGAAGAGAGGAGGCGAATCGAAGAAGAGGAACGAAAAGCCGAAGAAGCAAGGCAGCGCAAAAAAGAGAAAGAAAAGGTTGATATTGATGCACTCTCTGGAACTTGTATTAAAGAGTGAAAACTCACAAAATCTTTCCTTTCAGGCCAAACGTGAACAGCTCAAGAAGGAAGGCAAACTGCTGACAAAAGCTCAGAAAGAGGCGCAGCAGCGTGCCAAATTAAAGCTACAGCAACTACTTGATCAAGGTATGTGCTCGTCTTATTTGTTTTTATTCTCTCAATAGACTGTTCTGTAACGGTTTGTCATCGCAGGCGTCAAAGTCGCTGCCTTAGAACAATCGCAAGCCGGTAGTCCTGAAAAGAAGAAACGACCGATCTACAATAACCGCAAGAAGCGTGGGGCCCAGCAGCAGCAATCTCAAGCTCCCCCAAAAACTGAGGAGAAGCAACCTAAGGCTGAACCGAAACAAGAGGAAGTCGAATCGACCAAAGAATCTTGGGAAGAATCTGAAACCGAAGAACAAGCTGAAAATGCTGAAGAAGACGTGAAAGAGTCTTGGGAAGAATCTACGGAGGATGAAGCAGACAAGGAGGCAGCGGACGCCAAGGAAAGTTGGGAAGATGAATCTGAATCTGAAAAAGAGGAGAAGCCACAGAAAAGTAAAAGTCCTGCTAAATCAGTTTCGAAGAAACAGGAAGAATCAGAGAGTGAGGAATCATCAGAAGAAGAGTCGGACGAAGATGAAACAGACAGCAGTGACGAGGATTCAGAGGAGGAAGAACTATCCACCACCGCAAAAATGGAAAAGGCAAGGAAGGATGCTGCAGCAGATCGGCGAAAGGTATAATTTTAACTGTTTCTACGTTCACTCGCCCCTACCTAACGAATTGATATTTTCATCACAGAAACGACATCAAGAAGCGCTTGCCGCCCGATCTGTCGAAGATCTTCGTTCTCCTATTTGTTGTATTCTTGGTCACGTAGATACAGGTAAAACCAAACTTTTGGATAAGATTCGACAAACCAATGTTCAAGAAGGTGAAGCCGGAGGTATCACGCAACAAATTGGTGCTACTTACTTCCCTGTGGATGCTATCAAATCCAAAACCGAATTATTGGACAATATGAGGAACGAATCGTCCGGCGTGATGTTTGACTACAAAGTGCCGGGGTTATTAATTATTGATACTCCCGGGCACGAAAGTTTTACCAACCTGAGAACGAGAGGTAGCAGTTTGTGTAACATTGCGATTTTGGTCGTGGATATTATGGTTTGTCTTACTTTCATCCTAGTAGTATAATTGTATTTCATTGGAGATGTTACGGAATATTAATTTTTGTGTGTTGTAGCATGGTCTCGAACAACAAACTTTAGAGTCTCTCAATCTTCTTCGTCAACGCAAAACTCCGTTTATTGTCGCGCTTAATAAAATTGATCGTATTTACGATTGGCAAGCACATCCCAACGAACCCGTTGAATTGACACTCTCGAAACAGAAACCCCATGTCATCAAAGAATTCCAACAAAGAGTATCCCAAACTATCACGTTATTCGCCGAACAAGGTTTAAACGCAACCCTGTACTACGAAAACAAGAACTTCGCCAAATACGTATCACTGGTGCCCACAAGTGCCATCACTGGAGAGGGTATACCCGATATGTTGAGATTGCTGGTGGAATTGACTCAGTCCCGTATGAGTGATAAGTTGATGTATTTGAGTGAATTGGAAGCCACTGTGTTGGAAGTAAAAGTTGTGGAAGGATTGGGTACCACAATTGATGTCATTTTGGTGAATGGTTGGTTAAGGGAAAGCGACCGGATTGTGACTTGTGGTCTCGACGGTCCAATTGTGACAAATGTGAGAGCGTTGTTGACGCCTCAACCAATGAAGGAATTGAGAATCAAGGTCAGTTATCAAAGACATGTTTCACGACGTATACTTCGGTTCTGATCATCCTATCCCCATTCTTACTGTTCTTACCTATATCCAGTCCGCTTATGTTCATCATAAAGCCATTAAAGCCGCCATGGGTGTAAAAATCTGTGCCAACGGTCTTGAAAAGGCCATTGCCGGTTCTCGATTGATGGTTGTCGGTCCCGACGACGACGAAGAAGAATTGAAAGAAGAAGTCATGTCCGATCTTAAGGATCTGTTATCATTCATTGACAAATCCGGTAAAGGTGTCTGTGTACAAGCATCTACACTTGGTTCGTTGGAAGCCTTGTTACAGTTCCTCAAAGATTCAAAGATTCCGGTGAGTGGAATCAATATCGGTCCTGTACATAAAAAGGATGTGATGAGGGCTTCAGTTATGTTGGATAGTGCCAAGGAGTTTGCGGTGATGTTGTGTTTTGATGTGAAAGTGGACAAAGATGCCTCAGATTTGGCGGAAGAATTGGGTGTTAGAGTTTTCAAAGCCGACATCATCTACCATTTGTTTGATCAATTCACGGCGTACCATAACGTATGTTCCTTGTTCCTTCCCATTTAAAATCTATGAAACTAACAAATCATCGTTGCTTCAACCATACAGGACATGCTTGAACAAAAACGCAAAGACGCCGCCCCAGTCGCTGTATTCCCTTGTGTCCTAAAAATCATTCCCGGAGCAGTTTTCAACAAACGTGATCCCATCGTGTTAGGAGTCGACGTAGTAGAAGGTATCCTACGAGTAGGCACACCCTTATGCGTTTTAGGTCCCGATAAGAAACCGATATCTATTGGAAAAGTTGCCAGTATGGAAATTAATCATCGTAGTGTAGAAAGTGTAAAGAGGGGTCAAGCTGGAGCGGGTGTGGCTATTAAAATTGAGTGTCCGGTTTATGAGAATCCTAAAATGTATGGTAGACATTTCACGGATAAAGATGAATTGATTTCTAAGGTTTGTGCCCAAAAACAATCTCTGCTTGATTCTTGTCTAGTTTTTGATTCATTGATTCTAACGTGATAATTTGAATGATTACTAGATTACTCGTCAATCCATTGATATCCTCAAAGAAAACTTTAAAAACGATTTAGCAAAAGAAGATTGGGCGGTAGTCATTAAATTGAAAAAGATGCTCAATATTACTTAATTTGTATGACTATTGGAAATCTAATACTGTTAACGAATGCTCAAAGAGCCTCGGAAAGTTACACAATCCAAGAATAAATACATCAAGAATGCTTTTTTGCTACACTCAATACTCTATTCGTTGTTTAGAATACTGGATTATATATACACCATCCATATCAACATGATATACAAATATTATGGTACTGTTTATAAATTTATAAATTTCGAGTATAATACAACATGTACAACCAAACCAAACAAGAAAATGTTTTAATCCGGTCTATGATTTCCGTTTATACTTATCTTCAACCTCATATTTCTTAGTTTTATCAATCGTATTACGAATCCCCATTAATGTTTTACCCACTGCAGAGGTAATTCCCGTCATTGTTAACACCGCAGCGATTGGAACCGCTTTTACCACTGCTTTTACGGATCCCTGAATAAAATTTACACAGTTAACATACGGGGCTAAACGCAACTACATATAAAACTGAAAAACACAAAGAATAATTACCTGTGCACCGTCACGTTCGTAGACTTCCATTGGAATAGCGTATATAGTTTTTACCGCGCTGTTAACATTCTTGGCTAAAGATTTATACCCCAACGATAATCCTTCTGCAATATCGGACGGTTGTTCAGCATACCGACTCACAGTTTCTGCATTGACTTGGTGTGTGATAGACGTAGAAGAAGAAGTTCCAGTCATGTAGTCGTGCGGAGTACCGGTACCCGGGGAACTTAACAGTTCATCTGCTTGTTCTAGTAACGCTGTTGTTCCGACTGCGATTTTGGTACCCAAGGAGAGTGTTTCAACTGCAGCAGTTTTAACGAATGATTGTGCACCTTTTTGTAACCCTTTGATTATTCGACCGTCTTTTTTGTACTGTTCGATAGGTAACAACACTAAATCGACTACACCGGCTCCAATATTTCTAATCGATCGAACTGGTCCAACCCCTGAAACGACATTTGGAACTTGCGTTTTCGTTATATGTGGTAACCAAGTAGACGTAATTTCCTCGATTAATCGAGTCCAGCCTTGAATCTAACGGAATACATGCACCAATCAGTATATAAATTTACAGCGAAAAAGGTAGAATAAAATTTTACCCCTGTAACTTTGACTTCTCGTAGATTCATTTCGGCTCCTTCTAAATGAAAGAAATTTAATAGTTCAATTAAATTCCCACTTTTGAGTTGACCATAATCCACATGTTTAGGTTTATAGTCAATTCTCGTCGTTATGGGTTGAATTTCCACCAACTCTAATTACATCGAGAAAAAAAGGGTTAGCCAATCACTCTCTAAAATCAATAAAGAAATCGAACAATTCAACATACGAAAATACATGTCGTCGTCACTTGGTCGTGTATCCGTTGAAACAGGTGGAGTAAACGTGAAAAAAGTAATCAACATATTCAGAGCATCTTGATCAACATGTAACTTTAACGGCGTCACACGCAACTACAAAAACAAACCGACGCAAAAAAAAAAGAATCACAGTCAACCAATAAGCATCAACTTATTTTTAGAACCCAACTCAGATCACGTACCTTCAATCTATACTCCACCGCTGGACTCACCAAATTAGGTCTAACCCCCACCATCTCCAACTTTACCATAACATTTTTGGACTCCCTCGTCATATTCTCATACTCATCACGTAACTGTGAACAGAATTTTTTCCAACTAGATGACTGGATGTTATCTAGTACTTCGAATTCTTTCACTTTAAGAATCAATCTCGACGCAACTTGAGTATCGGATGGGTACTCGTCATACGTTAAACTGAGACCTTTTATTTTAATATCAACTTTAGACGACGATGATCTGTAGAATTGCTTCAGAGGATCAGCTCGTGAGGAATACGAGGATGATGAAGAAGGAGAGTGGCCGAGGTAGTCGTTGGTGGAGGGGGAACTAGGAGTTTGAGTGAACGAATTTGGAGATGAACCAGATGAATCGAATTGAGATTGTCGGGTTATTTCCCAGTCGTATCCTTCGTATAGACGAAGAATGAGGTTACAATCTTTAAATCGTACTCGAGAGATATGTTTCGGATAACTACTTTATCAAACATAATGTGAATTCTAACGTTAATATTCCGTCACGAAACAAAAGAATAAAACCAAAGAAAAACTGACCTCAATTCATCTGAACCATCGCTATCATCAGGTTTAGTAACCACCACGAAATGATCATCTACGATTTGAAATCCCGTGGTATCCAACACATTAATCGACTCTTCAACTTCCTCATTATTTTTCTCCAACTCGTCCACTTCAACCGACGAATCATCCCCGTCGTCACGAATAGGTGGATGAATATCTAAATTCGCAAAACTGGAACCAACGTTGTAAAAATCTTCAACGATGGTCATACTTAGAAGTTCGTCCGATTTGGAGGAAGACAAAGATTCCGGAGGTTCAGGTGCTTTGAACGCATCTTCGTCGAGTGAACCTATAGAAAATAAAATTTGTAAATCTTTTTGCCTGTTTTTTGACAGTACCATGAAGCCGAGGTTAATGCATACCCAAAACGTCATTGTACACGAATTCTTGGGTATTTTGGCTCTCTCGATCGGTAGTAGGTTCTGTCGTAAAATCCTCCGTCACACTATACAACAAACAACAGTCAACCTCACATTTTGATGGTCTCCTTAATTCAAAAAGAAAAACGAAAAACTAAATCGACCGTGAAAACAGACTCAAGATACGTACCTGGTCCCCGATAACCTCAACTCATCGAGATACAAATTCAACAAATCTTTTAAACTCACAAACGAATCGGCACAAACATCAAAAACCAAATCCCGATTCGTAATTTCCATCTAAACCCAACCGGACAAAAAAAAAAAACAAAGTTAATCATCAAAACAATAAGAGGAACAACGATGGAACGACAACAACAACGAAAGAAAAAAGAAATGAAGAGATGTCAAAGAAGAATGTCACGACTCACCTCCGATTTAGGACCAATTTCACCGACACTAGATCGCATAGTAAACCTCAATTTATCAGATTTCACCAACTCTGTATAATTCTGACACTACATCCAACCAAAAAACCAAAACCAAACAACCAAAAAAAAAAAAAAAAAAAAAAAAAAAAAAAAAA